>JAJOZX010001404.1:282500-325000 GCA_023014485.1 Bathynomus jamesi | reverse complement strand
GAATAACTCACGACGAGGAGCAACTGCAGTATCTGATGCAGGTTGTCGCTAATCATCGTCGAAAATATCCTGACAGCAGAAAATGCACACTTGAGTCCAATATTCAATAACACTTTTTTGTAATATGAAAAATATGTTGCTTTGGTTTCTTGTAACATTAAAAATATTTTGTTTTTATTTCTTGTAATATGAAGAATATATTGTTTTTGCTTATCATGTTTTGGGATGTTATGTTTTTTTGGAAAAAACACTTAGTTTTATGATCCTGCTTTACATGGAGATTTATTTAAATTTTGGTTGCATATTTGAGATACCGTGAAGATTATTTATGTTCATTTTCTTAAAGTATTCATCATTTATAGTGTTTTATTAGTCATCCTTTACTTTAGTTTCCGTTTGATAAAATTTTAAAAAATTATTATATATATATATATTATATTTTATATATATATATATATATATATATATATATATATATATATAATATATATATATTATATATCATATATATATTTTATATATATATATATATATTATATTTATATATTATATATTATATATATATTTTATATATAATATATATATATTATATTTATATATATTTATATATTTTATATATATATATATTATATTTATATAATATTATAAATATATATATATATATTATATATTTTTAAATTATATTTATATATATTATATATACAGGGTGGGCGGAAAGTAGCTCCCTATTTTGGATTGGTAAAAAAATACGTATATTATTCATTTATTTCAGAAAAATAATATGAAAAGGTAGGCATACATGGTAGGTTTTCTGTAAAATTCAATGTGGGCTCCAACTCTTTCCACCAGCTTCTGGAGCCGCCCAGGAATGGCGTCCACTGACTTTAGCAGGAACTCCGGCGGGATGGAGGACATGACTTCCCGAATTCGGTCCTCCAGTTCTTCCAATGTCCTCGGTTTGGTGCGGTAGACTTCTTCCTTTACCCACCCCTAAAGAAAGAAGTCGCACGGTTACCGCTGAAAAACGGCAGAATCGGTTCAGTGTAACGGTGTGGTGTGGTATGACCTCAGATCAGGTTGTGGGCCCGTTCCTTCTGCGCAACACCATGAATGCTGAGCGGTACCTTGCTATGTTGCGAAACGAGGTCTGGCCGGTTGTCAGCACATGGGAGAACATCGACGATCTGATATTTATGCAAGATGGCGCCCCTCCGCACTTCGCTCTTGTTGTCCGTGAGTGGCTGGATGCCCACTTCCCTGGGCGTTGGATGGGTCGTCGTGGTCCACATCAATGGCCAGCCAGGAGCCCCGACTTGACACCGTGCGACTTCTTTCTTTGGGGGTGGGTAAAGGAAGAAGTCTACCGCACCAAACCGAGGACATTGGAAGAACTGGAGGACCGAATTCGGGAAGTCATGTCCTCCATCCCGCCGGAGTTCCTGCTAAAGTCAGTGGACGCCATTCCTGGGCGGCTCCAGAAGCTGGTGGAAAGAGTTGGAGCCCACATTGAATTTTAGAGAAAACCTACCATGTATGCCTACCTTTTCATATTATTTTTTCTGAAATAAATGAATAATATACGTATTTTTTTACCAATCCAAAATAGGGAGCTACTTTCCGCCCACCCTGTACAGTATATATATATATATATATATACACACACAGTGTGTGTGTGTAAATATATATACACACACACTATATCTATTATATATATACTGTACATAAGCAAACAACCACAGGGAAAAGGAAACACGAAGTCCGAGCGCTTTCGTGATATATTCACATTATCAAGGAGGAACAGAAAATAGACGGAGATTACAAAGTAAATGAGTTAAATAGACAAGCAAAAAATTCACAATCGGCACCTCAAATTAAAGGCCTTAAAGCCCTCTAAAGATTTTTTCAATTGATAACATAATCTGTAGGCTGCTAAATTACTAAATATAAAAGAAGTATATAGATGAAATTAGACAAAAAACCAATACAGAGAACAAAAATTATTATAATGGTTATTAACACTAATATTTAATTAAAGCAGGCAATTAAGTAGCAAGAATTTAATGAAAACAAATAGATAACATAGATAACAAATAGATAACATAATCTGTATGCTGCTAAATTACTAAATATAAAAGAACTATATAGATGAAATTAGACAAAAAACCAGGACAGAAAACAAAAATTATTATAATGATTATTAACACTAATATTTAATTAAAGCAGGAAATTAAGTGGCAAGAATTTAATGAAAACAAAGGGAATGGTGCCATCGTCCTACAGAATCTTACACAATTTCTACAAACAGTCTGGAAAAATTGTTTTCCCAAAAGCAACCCAGTTGAAAAGTCCAATAAACCCCCCAGCAACCAAAGATTATACACGAAAGAAATATAACAATTAAAATAGACACATAAGAATGTTAACAGTTCTTAAAATAATATTTATTTATTTAACCAGGGCAAACCATTAAGGGGCAAGAATGTGGTGAAGAAAACAGTAGGCCCTTCGCCAGCTTTCTGAGAATGCACGAGTCTAATTTATACAACCCAGGGCTAATATTAAGGACCAAGTCCGCATTATTCTTGATCACACTTGATTCCAGTATATTTCTGCTAACAATAGATTTACTAAACCTTAATTTGGAAGCGTTTTTCCAGTCAATGAGATGATTAGTATCTCTTACGTGAATGAAAATGGCGTTAGATTCCTGGCCACTTCTTATACTGTATTGATGCTGTTTAATACGTAACTCAAGGGTCTTACCAGTTTGGCCAATGTAAAATTTATTACATATTGTGCAAGGGATTTTATATACACAACCCTGTTCACTTAAAGGGGAGTTCTTAATCAATGAATTCTTAATAACTGGGTTGCTTTTGGGAAAACAATTTTTCCAGACTGTTTGTAGAAATTGTGTAAGATTCTGTAAGACGATGGCACCATTCCCTTTGTTTTCATTAAATTCTTGCACCTTAATTTCCTGCTTTAATTAAATATTAGTGAATAACCATTATAATAATTTTTGTTTTCTGTACTGTTTTTTTGTCTAATTTCATCTATATAGTTCTTTTATATTTAGTAATTTAGCAGCCTACAGATTATGTTATCTATTTGTTATCTATGTTATCTATTTGTTTTCATTAAATTCTTGCTACTTAATTGCCTGCTTTAATTAAATATTAGTGTTAATAACTATTATAATAATTTTTGTTCTCTGTATTGGTTTTTTGTCTAATTTCATCTATATACTTCTTTTATATTTAGTAATTTAGCAGCCTACAGATTATGTTATCAATTGAAAAAATCTTTAGAGGGCTTTAAGGCCTTTAATTTGAGGTGCCGATTGTGAATTTTTTGCTTGTCTATTTAACTCATTTACTTTGTAATCTCCGTCTATTTTCTGTTCCTCCTTGATAATGTGAATATATCACGAAAGCGCTCGGACTTCGTGTTTCCTTTTCCCTGTGGTTGTTTGCTTATTAATAAGATCACGTGTTATTTTGTGATTTTAGTGCATATATATATATATATATATATATATATATATATATATATATATACAAATTTATTTTTACGAGATAAGCTTTGTGTTTACACAATCAAACCTTTGTTTACAGTTATCTCTCCTATTTCTTACACTTAAAATAATGCTCTTTTCCCTTTTTCCTCTCTTGTAACCTTTTTTCTCCCCTATTTACCTTTATCTTCCTCTTTCCCTTCAGCCCCCTTATCCCTTCAGCCTCTTTCCCGATTTTCCATGGCAAACACTCTCCTTCGATGCCAACATCCTACTGAAGTAATCTTTAAATGATTAATTGCTGGGACCTACACAAAAAATAATTCTGTTTGGATATTCAAGGCTGAAATATGCCTTCAGTGAAAATAGTAACATTGCAATAAACCCTTCAAATGTTAAAGTGAAAGACTTGAAAGATTTCTATAAAAAAAACTGAGTAAGGGGTTTCAAAAAACTTTAGCCCCCCCCATTTGCAGCTTACATGTTTACTTATATCGAAACAGTTTTTATTGATTATAAAAATATATAAAATTCTTTATTTATTGCAGGTATTAAAATTACTCTAGCTGATAAAGTGTTAATATAATCGCTTCTCAATTAATTGGTGATTCTGAGAGGCAACGTGTGATAGATCGCATACGAGCAATAACATTTCGGGAAGCTCGTGATGCTGGAGCCACCTTTATAACACGTTCATGGGTTGCCAAAAAGTTGCGAAGAAGTGAGGACTTCGTCAAAATAAATTGGAATAAAACTTTGGATGAATGTGAAATGGATACAACCAAATCTGGGTGCCCAAATTTGCCACTCTCTCAGGAAACTAAGGACATCATTGAAAGCGGTACGCGTAAGCGGAAAAACAGCTGTGCTAAACTTTCTAGAGAGATCGAAGTGTTGAGAGGAAAGATCGTTAGTAGTGAGATCATTCGACTGTACCGTCATAGGCAAGGTTTAAAAGCCTTGGCATGAACTTCCAAAGCCAAGAAAAACTCAACTTAATATCGATGACAGAATGTGGTTTGCCCATTATCTTGAAGATTGGGATGTGGATGATTTCATGCATTTAGCTGTCTCCGATGAATTTTTTGTTTACGTAACACGTCGGCCTAACTACCAAAATGATCGAGTGTAGGCCGCAACACCAGATGAAATCGATGACAATGAACATTATCGCGAATTATTAAAAAGTCTAGACTGTGTTGGTGTGTTTGTTTTGTTCACTACAAAGAAGCTCATGTGGATGCTGAAGCCAAATGGTCAGAGTTGGGATGGAGAGTATTTTCGTGATATTATTCTATCCCAGCATATCATTCCTTTTCTAAGAAACCCAAACAATATTATGGATGTCGATCAGGTCACACTTCTGCACGATAAGGCCTCCTGCTTTAAGGCATTAGCCACTCAACAGTTGTTGCGGAACCATGAGATCGATTTCTTTGGAAATGAAGAATGGCCAGGAAATTCTCCTGACCTGAACGTCTGTGAACACATTGGATCAGTTATAAAGGACAAGATTGAATGTCTCTTGTTTCAAGAACCTGCAGCAAATCGATTTCGAAGGATACAATGACGCAACACATTGAAACTGTTTTAGCAAATTTGCGTAACGATCAAGATCTATTCACGTCACTTTTGGCAAGCTACCCAAAGCGAATTCAGGCTGTCTTGGAAGCCAATGACGGGAACACCAAGTTTTAATTGTTTCTCATTAAATGCGGGATTAAATTCTCTTTTGTAAGGTATGTTTAGTTTTACTGTACCTCTAATTGTTTAGGCCAGGGGTGTGCAACCCTGTCGCCAATCGCCACAAGTGGTGAATTGGCCATGAGATTGTACATGTTTTGAATAAACTTTTTAAACAGTTTTTCTTTTTATATTTCGATTTATCAGCCTAGTTTCTCAATTTATGTATGGTGCGGCAAATTTTACTTTTCATTCACCGCACCTGTGGCACCTGTGGCTACATTGAACAAAAGGTTGCCCACTCCTGGTTTAGGCCATGTTTATTGAGAGCCCCGTACATTTAGAGAGATAAAGAGCAGATTATATTTGGAGGTTTTGGCAATACACCATTCCATGGTTGATTCATATGTTATCCCAGTTCGACTATTTTTCTAATCTTTCGTTACATTATTACGGAGCTTCTGACACATTGTGAAAACGTTTGTAGATTCTGATAAGAAACATTAGAAAGAGTGACTGCACGTTTTTTCCAACAGAAGAAATTTAAATTGAAAAGGTTGAAACATTTCAGCCTTAGGATTTATTTCTGTCTTCGCAAAAATTTTTGAATCTCAAAAATAACAATCTCCTTTCTCAAAAGGAGATCACTTTTGTGAGCATTCATGCGTAAAGCTACAGGTGTCCATAAAATAAGAAGAAACAAAAACATGGTATTCACGATTTTGTATATAATCATCATACTCGTATACTGTATATTACAATAATAATAATAATAATAATAATAATAATAATAATAATATAATAATATAATAATAATAATCATAATTAAAAAATAATAATAATAAAAAAAATAATAATCATTAATAATAATGATATTTGGTTTCCTCAAAAATTATTTATTTTGATAATCACGTGAAATATAGATCTTCTTCTTTCTCTTCGCCCGTTCCCGCCTCTATGCGGGGTCGGCGTTTCTGACCAGCCTCCTCCACACAGCCCGGTCCTGGGCTTCTTCCCCCGACAAACCCTTCTCCCTCAAATCGTCCCTCACCTTCTCCATCCACCTTCGCTTCGGTCTGCCTCTCTTTCTCCTGCCATGCACCTCCATATTCATCGTTCTCTTACCCACATAATCTTCGTCCCCTCTCATCACATGTCCATACCATTTCAGTCTACTTTCTTGTATCTTCCTCGAGATTTCTCCAACCTTTGTTGTGCCCCTTATCCTTTCATTCCTTACTCTATCCAACCTTGTCACTCCGCACATCCATCTCAGCATTCTCATCTCCGTTACATCTAGTCTTTTCTCATGATCTTTCTTTATAGCCCAAGACTCAGCCCCGTACATCATAGCCGGTCTTACCACAGTCTTATACACCTTTCCCTTAACCCTTGCGCCTATTCTTCGGTCACACAACACCCCTGAAACTTTCTTCCAATTTTTCCAACCAGATTGCACTCTGTGTGTTATTTCTGTGTCCAGCTCACCGTCCTCAGCCACTGTCGATCCAAAGTACGTAAACTTACTTACTCTCTTTAACCTCGCTCCCTCTAAACTAATTTCTGAGTCTTGATTTTCGTAGAACCTCAGGTACTCCGTTTTCTTTCTGCTGATTTTCAACCCTCTGTCTTCAAAAGCCCTCCTCCATTCCTCCAATTTTCTTTCTACTACTTCTCTCCTGTTGCTGCACAGAAATATCGTCTGCAAAGAGCATACACCAAGGGGATTGATCTTTTATCCCCTGGGCCAACACATCCATAATCAAAACAAAAAGGTACGGGCTCAAAGAAGATCCCTGATGTAGACCAACCCTCACGGGGAACCATTCCGTTACACCTACACTACGCCTAACCTGGGTCCTTGCTCCTTCATACATACTTTGCACCAACCTAACGTACTTCTCCGGCACACCTTTCTCTCTCATACACCTCCAAACCTCCTGGCGTGGCACTCTATCATATGCTTTCTCTAGGTCGATGAAAACCATGTGCAGTCCCTTTTGTCGCTCCCGGTGTTTCTCCATCAACTGCCTCAGTGCAAAAATCGCATCAGTTGTTTCCCTACCTGGCATGAAACCCAACTGCTCTTCCCCCACGGTTGTCTCTTCTCTTAACCTTTTCTCTATAATCCTTTCCCAAACCTTCATCGTGTGTGACATAAGCTTTATTCCCCTATAATTTCCACAATCCTGGATGTCCCCCTTCTCTTTGTAGATAGGTACGAGTGTACTATCCCCCACTCCTCCGGCATTTCTCTTGTTCATATATCTTCTGCATCAGATTCCACAATAGATCTATGCCCTCACTCATCTCCCAAACAATTCCACGCCTCCACTGGTATCCCATCCGGTCCCAATGCCTTCCCCTTCTTCATTCCTTTCAACGCCACCTTCACCTCCTCCCTACTCACTCCTGAAGTTAATCCTTGATTTGGGACACCATCTTCAAAAATAACCCTTGGGTTTTCCTCATTTAACAGATGTTCAAAATAACTCTTCCATCTATCCATGATTTTATCCTGATCCTTTAAGACCACTCCCTGCCCATCCTTTACCTGTTTAATTTGAGTAAAATCTTTACTCGCCTTATCCCTAGCCTTCGCTATTCTAAGGATCTTTCTCTCTCCCGCCGGTGTCTCCAACTCTTTATGTACTTCATCCATCGCCTGCGCCTTGGCTCTTGCCACTCCCTTCTTCGCCTCCTTTTTCGCCTGCCTATAGCTTTCTCTATCCTCTTGTCTACCAGATGTGTCCCACTTCTTTTTAGCATCTTTCTTCCTTTTAATCACCTCCTGAACCTCTTCATTCCACCACCACGTCTCTTTATCTTCAGGGGGTCTTCTACCTGATGTTTTGCCCAGTACTTTCCTCACCAACTCTCAATATCACCCGGCTGTTCTCCTCCCACCATTCTTGTACACTCTCCAACGACCTTACTTCTTCCAAAACCTTCTCCTCAAATTTCCTTTTCTGGTCTTCTTTCTTCAGTCCCCACCACTTTATCCTAGGTGTCACCTGTTCTTGCCTTCTTTTCCTACCACTCTTAAACGACCAATCCATCACCAGGATTCTATGTTGCGCCGCCACGCTTTCCCCGTTTATGACTTTGCAGTTCTTAACTTCTTCCAAATGGGATCTCCTGCACATTAGAAAGTCTATCTGGCTTTCTCTTCCTCCGCTCCTATAGGTCACAAACTGGTTATCTTTTTTCTGGAAGAAGGTGTTGAAATATAGATAAACGTTATATACCTAGGTTTAACCTTGGTTTTGCTTCCGCCCGAATTGTTCATTCTGACGAAGGTCAAGCTTTTCACTCCACCTTAGACCTACAGTTTAACGTGGAATCCGAACCACGCCCCACCGCAGTCCAGCATTTTTAAGTACTAGATTACCGAGAGTACCCTTCATCCCACATACTACCTTCTTTATTGTGTGGAAGGATAAACAGCTGGGTTTTGCTGCGCGCCGCCTGTCGTCACCGGGTCTCGATCCCGGGGCCAATGGATTCATAGTCAGCAACGCTAACCAGTAGACCACCGAGGTGCATAAGAGAAGGAAATTTAATGTTTATTTAACAAATACACAGATTTTATAAACAGTCTTTTGAAAGTTTTTTTTCATCAAATTGTTTGGCTTTATCGTTCCATATAATGATTGAGAAGGAAGTTTTTAGTTGAATTACTAAAGTGTAGAAATTAAACGTAATCTAAACTTTAATTCACCTCAACTGTTATCTTTTGTCAAAATTTTGTTCGTATTCGTTAAAAAGGCTACCTCTCGTTTAATACTAAACCCAGCCATAGGCTGGCACATTTACAGAACAAAAATAAGGGAACAATTCAGAGTAATATTTATTATAAATTCCAAATCGACTCATGAGACATGACCATTATCATAATCAGGAAAAATAATAAAATTCAGGTATTTCAAATTAAAATGTTTTGGGACGAAATACCTAAATATCTTTTTGGCAGATCTCAATATATTTTGCAAATTGGCAAAGTAGTACATTGGCAAATATGTCGAGTGCAAATGCAATTTAATACAAAATGATCAATATTTGCAAGAGTCCCATGCAAGAGTTCCAGCGCCATGCAACACTGTCAGACAACTGTAGGGAAGGGGAAAGGGGGTTATGCATGAATTGGAGTCGGGGTAGATCCTGCAAAAGAGAATTGGGATAACCTACCTAACCTTTCAGCCTTTCAACCTTTCAAATGTTCCGCGCGATGATTCCTCATTTCACGAAGGTCAAGCTTGTCTCCCCTCCTCTCGAATTTACCTGGTGAAGTAGGGAGTTGGATTCTTGTACTCTCTACCTCACATAGCCAGGTACGCCCGGCTCATCAGGGATTGTTCTGAGCCAGGCATTTAATCTTCTTTTAAAGATATCCACCGCAACACCACTCGTGTTCTTTAGTTGTTTGGGCAGCTGATTAAACAGTGTTGGTCCTCTCACAACAAAGCCATTTTCTTTCAGTGTTGAGGATGTTCCCTGTCTAGCATTTAGTTTGGGGACACGACACAATCTTCCTTTTCTACTTTCCACTGTTGTTTGGGAGGTTATAGGGTTCAGAGTAAGATTTGGATCAAGTTTCTCCATTATTTTCCAAGTGTAAATAATGGTGTATAGGTTTAATTCGGTGTACACCTTTGCTAACCTTTGGTTAGCTTCCGCCCGAATTGTTCATTCTGACGAAGGTCAAGCTTTTCACTCCACCTTAGACCTACAGTTTAACGTGGAATCCGAACCACGCCCTATCAGCAGCCCAGCGTCTTAACCACTAGGCCACCTAGGGTACCCATTCATCTACCAACCACTTTCTTTATTGTGTGGAAGGATGAACAGCTGGGTTTTGCTGCGCGCCGGCTGCCGTCGGGTCTCGAACCCGGGGCCGATGGATTCGTAGTCAGCGACGCTAACCACTATACCACCGAGACGCATCAGTATAGGTTTAATTCGCGTAACCTTTCCCAGTATTTTAGTTTTTGCACCCATTAATCTTGGCTGTGAAGCTTCTCTGAATCCCTTCTAACTGTCTAATGTCTTCTTTTTTATTTGAGGATGTTAGGACATAGCAGTATTCCAATTTGGGTACGATCAGTGTTTTCAGTAGAGGAATCATTATATTCCTATCCCTTCGTTTAAAGGTTCTCAGTATCTGCCCAGTTATTCTCTTTGCTCTGTTTACTGCTATCTTATTTTGTGTTTCAAATTTCGCATCATCAGTTATTACAACTCCTTAATCTTTTGCTTTAGAATTTCTCTGAATTTCCTGTCCATTTTGGGTATAGTATTTTATGGATTTTAGGTCCTCCCTTTTTCCTTACCGTAAAAGTTGAAATTTGTCAGTGTTAAATTTCATATTGTTGTCTTCCGTCCACTTGTAGATTCTGTTCATGTCGGTTTGTAGAGATCATATATCTTCTTGGTTTCTTATTTTTCTACTGATCTTTGTGTCATCGGCAAAGGATGTTACTGTGCTGTCTCTGGTAATGTCCTCATCTACGTCAGTTAGCATGATTATGAAGAGTAGTGGAGCTAATACTGTTCCTTGTGGTACTGGGTTGAGGACCTCTGATTCTGATGAAGATATTCCTTGAACTGTAACGACTTGCCACCGCTCACTAACGAAATTATACAGTATATCCATTTCCCTACTTTTCCTGTTATTCCCATATATTTCAGTTTTATGTATTATGATTCCATGGTCAAACTTGTCGAACGCTTTGCCAAAGTCTGTGGATATAACATCATAGTTTTCATTACTTTCAAGAATATCAATAATTTTGTTGTAGTGTTTCATTAGTTGTGATAGGCACGATTTGACTGACCGAAATCCATGTTCGTTATCATTTAATTTTTTCTGAGTTTCCAAAAAAACATACATTTTCCCCTAATTATTCTTTCAAATATTTTAGTGAGATGAGATGTAAGCGACACTGGCCTATAGTTTTTGGCCTCGGATCGATCTCCTCCTTTATATATTGGAACCATGCTCCCTTTTTTCAGGATACCCGGTATTTCTCCCGTGTCGAATGATCGTCTTAATATCCAATATAGGGGCTCAGCGATTGCATTTTTACAGTTTTTGTTCAGTGTGGCATTCCAGTTGTCCGGTCCTGCCGTTGAGTATGTTCTTAGTTTCCCTATAGCTTGTATAATCTCATCCGTCGTAAAGTCGAAGTCCGTTATACTTTCCCCTTGTAGTTCTTCTTCAAAGAACGCGTTTCTATCGCATATCAGTTTGTCAGTTTTTGGGATACTGAAACATGATTCGTATTCAGCTCTTAATATTTCAGATACTTCTGTTAGATCATCAGATAAAGCATTGTCTTCATTTTTCAAGGGTCCGATAGCCGTGTGATTTTTCGACTTCCTTTTTGCAAAATTATAGAAGTAATTTGAATTAACCTTTGTCACTTCTATAGGGTCGTCTTCTTTTTCTGTATGCTTCTCAATTAGTTCCTGTATGACGCAATCTATACTTTGCAGTTTAACATTTAATATATTTCTGATGTTGCTGTCTTTGCAGTTACTTAATTTTGCAGCCACTCCTTTTCTCTTTCGGAACAATGACCTCTTTTGTCTCTCGAGCCTCTTCTCTTTCCTCTTTGTTGCATTTTTGGAAATTTTTTTCCACAATTCCCAGCGACCTCTCCTCTAAGGTCATTGCCATCTCTTTTGTTGATTGGCCTTGAAGATGGTCTTCCAATCTATTACTTCCATGCTGGATACAACACCTTCCCAGTTTATAGCTTTGGAATGAAAATTAAAAATTTCGAATTTGCTTCTTTCTATTGTTCGTGTTCTTTCCTTTCCTGTCGCTTTTATATTGATTGTTATTTCAATAATGTTGTGATCCGATATTATAGTTGGGGATGTTTCTACGTTAACGATTAAGTTGCCATTCTTTGTGAATACCAAATATAGGCAGTTGTTTTTCTTGTATTTTCTGTTATTCCTTGTATTAACATAAATTCATCGGCTTGAGCTACTAGCATTTTTACCTGCTCCTGGTCTTCCCGTGTGCCCCCCTTGTCTTGGTGTGTACATCTGTTTGTCCTATCCTTTTATATTTCATAAATGGTAAGTTAAAATCACCAAAGAGAAAAATGTTTGGGGTTGGAGAATGTAGATCTTTTACCCAGTTTCTTACCTCTGTAATGGAATCTGAGGATTTAATTTTTCAACTTTTGCTGCTACAGTACATATTTTTCGTAGCTGTTTGAAGTACTTATAGTCATTTGTGTCATACGCCTTTAGCGTGTGTAAATAGCTCATCCTCCTTTACGTCTCACTGTTCTCTCGGCTCGGATTATGCTATAGTTGTCAATTTGTATTCCTTTTTTGTCAACACAAAACTTACAGTTCTCACAGTTCACTTGGCAGTCCTTTAGATGGGTTTCCGTGAGGCATGCAAAGTCTGCTCCGGTTTCTGCATGAGGCTTTCTGGTATAAAACTGTCCGGGAAATGATTTGATTTAAGGCCCTGAATGTTGGCTAGGATTATTTTTATTTTTTCTCTATCGTTTTAGCATACAGATGGTTCCGATTCGTTTTCCAATTATGGTGCCGGTTTCGTTGCCTTGTTTTCCTGCAAGAATTTGCCTCTTTTTATCTTTGTCGGTACCTGATAACTCATGAAGTGTTTTTGTGCGTGCCTTCTCTCCAGCCCTTGGATTCCTATATTTGTCAGCTGACTTTGTATTTGCTGGATGGTATTTAGTAGGGACGGTTACTTCCGGCCGGAACCTTAATTTTTATGACATTCTGGTTCCGGTCGGAACTTTAGAAAAATAACAGGCCGGAACCGGAACTTTTTACTCTGATATTGGTTACTGTTTCATGAATTAAAACATGTTCTTATTAATGTTCTTATTCTTCCTCCTATCCATGATGTAAAACAAAAGCAATTCTTAATGCTTCTTATTTTTTCTTTCACATAATTTAGCTTATAAAGGCATTTTATGGTTAATAATAATTAAATACTATGTAGGAAAAGTCAAAATTTTATTACATCAAAAATCATGTTATAATGACACCTAATGTATTTAATAATAGACAATCAAGATCAAAATATGAATATTTATAGGAAATTAATGTAACTTTCTGATATCCACTGTGAGAAAGCAACAGAAAACACTGAACCTAAGATTTCTTTAATTTCAGTAAACTTTCTCTGAAAGAAATGGATACTGGGCAAGTTTGAGCTTAAAATTACGAATGAAATTAAATTTCCATTTACGAAACAATAAAATAAAATCAAACACTGTATTAAAAAGTGGTAAAGCATATAAAACAAAGTGGCCTACTTGAACTTCATTTCACGGCTTTAGTTTTAGAAATTAGTTTAAAAACCGAGACAAAGACCAATAATATCATACTAGCATTTCTGGGTGTCCTATGAAACAGATTTTTTTTCGTTGTTTAAGCAACACTTAAAGTTCGGTTCCTGCCGGAACTTGATATTCTGGTTCCGGTGCATCTCTGGTATTTAGCAGCTGAATTGTGTTCACTACGTCTAAAATATTGGTAGCCGTCTTTGATGTTCGTTTTTCCTGTTCACCAGTTGCGTTCCTTTGAGGGTGGTGGTAACGGCATTTTTGTCCTATTTGCACCTCCCACACCTTGCATAGGTGATGCAGACAGTAAGATGGTGGAACTTGTACTTCTTTTCAAACTTGCAATATCCTCTTGTGTAATATGATTTACATAACGCGGGATGTGCATAGATGCATTGCCTATCCCGATATCTGCAGTGCCCTTTTGCGTAGTATTTACAGAGGGTATTTCCTACACTTCTGTTTCTTGTCATCTGATTATTTTCTATGTATTTCTCTGTATTTATTTCTGCACGTAAGTATGTAAGGGGTTCCAAAAAACTTAGCCCCCTCATTTGCAGCTTACATGTTTACTTATATCGAAATAGTTTTTAGTGATTATAAAAATATATAAAATTCTTTATTTATTGCAGGTATTAAAATTACTCTAGCTGATAAAGTGATAATATAATCGCTTCTCAATTAATTGGTGATTCGGAAAGGCAACGTGTGATAGATCGCATACGAGCAATAACATTTCGGGAAGCTCGTGATGCTGGAGCCACCTTTATAACGCGTTCATAGGTTGCCAAAAGTTGCGAAGAAGTGAGGACTTCGTCAAAAGAAATTGGAATAAAACTTTGGATGAATGTGAAATGGATGCAACCAAATCTGGGCACTCAAATTTGCCACTCTCTCAGGAAACTAAGGACATCATTGAAAGCGGTACGCGTAAGCGGAAAAACAGCTGTGCTAAACTTTCTAGAGAGATCGAAGTGTTGAGAGGAAAGATCGTTAGTGGTGAGATCATTGGACTGTACCGTCATAGGCAAGATTTAAAGCCTTGGCATGAACTTCCAAAGCCAAGAAAAACTCAACTTAACATCGATGACAGAATGTGGTTTGCCCATTGTCTTGAAGATTGGGATGTGGATGATTTCATGCATTTAGCTGTCTCCGATGAATTTTTTGTTTACGTAACACGTCGGCCTAACTACCAAAAGGATCGAGTGTGGGCCACAACACCAGATGAAATCGATGACAATGAACATTATCGCGAATTATTAAAAAGTCCAGACTGTGTTGGTGTGTTTGTTTTGTTCACTGCAAAGAAGCTCATGTGGGTGCTGAAGCCAAATGGTCAGAGTTGGGATGGACAGTATTTTCGTGATATTATTCTATCCCAGCATATCATTCCTTTTCTAAGAAACCCAGACAATATTATGGATGTCGATCAGGTCACACTTCTGCACGATAAGGCCTCCTGCTTTAAGGCATTAGCCACTCAACAGTTGTTGCGGAACCATGAGATCGATTTCTTTGGAAATGAAGAATGGCCAGGAAATTCTCCTGACCTGAACGTCTGTGAACACATTGGATCAGTTATAAAGGACAAGGTTGAATGTCTCTTGTTTCAAGAACCTGCAGCAAATCGATTTTCGAAGGATACAATGACGCAACACATCGAAACTGTTTAAGCAAATTTGCGTAACGATCAAGATCTATTCACGTCAATTTTGGCAAGCTACCCAAAGCGAATTCAGGTTGTCTTGGAAGCCAATGACGGGAACACCAAGTTTTAATTGTTTCTCATTAAATGCAGGATTAAATTCTCGTTTGTAAGGTATGTTTAGTTTTACCGTACCTCTAATGGTTTAGGCCATGGGCGGGGGGGGGGGGGTGTAAGGTTTATTGGAGCCCCGTATATGATTGTTTGTGTTTGGATGTTTGTTTTAAATATATGATTGTTGGTGTGTTTAATTTACGTGTTATGTATATATGTATGTATGTATGTAAAGAACAATAAAAATAAAAGCCTTTATTAAAGGCATAACACGAGAGAGGAAGAAACTGGAGAGGACGAACCATCCGCTGGAACGTCTTGGACCATAATGTTGACTTCTCTAACCTCTCGTGGTGGCTTAGATGCCCAACCACCCAGCCAGCACGAAAGACTGTATTCCAAAGCCATATTATATATGCACCTTACCCTTGGTTAACCTTTGAATAGCTTCCGCCCGAATTGTTCATTCCGACAGTTTAACGTGGAACCCGAACCACGCCCCACCAGCATCCTAGCGTCTTAACCTCTAGGCCACCAAGGGTACCCATTTATCTACCAACCACTTTCTTTAATGTGTGGAAGGATGAACAGCTGGGTTTTGCTGCGCACCGCCTGCCATTACCTGGTCTCGAACCCGGGGCCCATGGATTCGAAGTCAGCGACGCTAACCACTTCACCACCGAGACGTATATATATATATATATATATATACATATATATATATATATACACTTATTTCCTTTGATTGTGTTTACATTATTTATTTATTTATTTTTTTTTTTTTTACTTCAACGGCTTTTAGCTGAACACACACACACACACACACACACACACACACACACACACACACACATATATATATATATATATATATATATATATATATATATATATATATACACGGTGTCCCATAAGTCCGGCATCATAGGAAAAATAATATAAAAAGGCAAAACAAAAGCTTTTATTTACAGAACGTGCTCAATATGTCCACCATTGTTTTCAAGACACAAATTTAGACGTGATACCCAGTCAGCAAGCACACGGTGAATGATGTCAGGAGTAATGGTGTTACATGCCCCAATAATGCGCTGCCGCAAATGTTCAACACTCCTAATTTTCTCTGCGTATACCAGCGCTTTCAAGTTACCCCAGAGATAAAAATCTAGTGGCGTGAGATCCGGGCTTCTAGCTGGCCATTCCACAGGCCCTCGACGTCCTATCCAATGACCAGGGAATTGTTGGTACAGGTATTCCCTTACTTGGGTGCTGTAATGTGCAGGAGCGCCGTCTTGCTTGAACCATGTTGGGAAATTTCCTTCTTCGTTCAAGACACTGGGAAATGCTTCTTCCTTGAGCATACGTGGATAGGTGCCTCCAGTGACATGTTCATCGAAAAAGAGGGGGCTTATGATGCGATCCTTCCAAATGCCACACCATACCATCACCCGAGATGCACCTTGTTCCTTTGAAGAGGTATACCAGTGAGGGTTGTTTTCAGACCAGTAGCGGGTGTTCTGTCGATTTACCTCACCATTTCCATAAAAAACAGCCTCGTCACTGAACAGAATGGTAGACAGGAGATTGGCATCCCGTGCATATTGTCCCGTAGCCCATTCACATAATTCCATCCGCCGGTCGGGATCATCTTCGCTTAATTTCTGTAGGATCTGAAGTTTATATGGATGCCATTTGTGAACCTCAAGAATGCGATGGATGCTCCTTTTCGACACTCCTGTCTCGGCGGACAATCGCCGAAGAGCTTATTGGGACTTCTGTTAAAATGAGCCAGGATAGCAGTCGCTGTATCATCGTCAGTGGACCTCCTTGAAGGTCCACTGCGTGGTTTATCTTCTATGGATCCTGTTTCCTTAAACTTTGCAACAAGTCTGCTAACACAACTCTGTGTTATTGGCTCGCGGTCTGGATGCAGTCTGTTAAATTCAGCAGCGGCCTCTCTTTGACTTCGATTTCCTATGAGTAGAATTATCCGGATTCGTTTTTCCTTGCTCACAGACATTATGGCCTGTAGAAAGAGAAAAATATGAATTATGGTTTGTAGAAATAAAAAATATGAATTTCTCCTATGATGCCGTACTTATGGGACACTCTGTATATACACTGTATATCAGGGTGGCCCTTATTTTTCGAAATTGCAAATTTCACTGTCTCCCCCTTCAATATATCCCATTGACAAAAAACAAAATGTGCAAAATCTCAAGTAATTATAAGTATTCTTATTGGTCCCGCACTAGGACTCAAATTTAGTTAATTATTGAAACATAAATACACGAAATTTTTATTAGCTTCCCATTATAAGGGCAAATAACAGCAGTTAAAGAACAGCATAAACTAAAATAGACATTGACTACTGATTAAGTAGAAACTGAATTGAACTAAACATTTTAGGACTGAAAGCATAGTAAATTTGGCCTAGTAGGGATGGTTGCTTATGAGGCCCCCCCCCTAAATATTAATTGATTTTAATAAAACTTCTTTCGTACACGTTTTATATTAATAGGAAAAAAATGAGGGGGTGAGACTCCCAAATTTTGGTTGATTGGGTGGTTCTTATATGTATAAGACAGTATTCTATACTGCGTTGAGGATACTGCTTAACGGCAACTCCATCTTTTATTAGTTTTCTATCGAGACTGAGGAGAGCACGTCAAGTCGGGTCAATCTCTGAGGTAGTTGTGAGCCGGGCGGCGCGCGAATTGATTCAGTTAGTGAGTCGTGCAGGATAGGACATGTATTGCGCCTGTTGCTATGCGGTGATGAATTAGTGTACGGTAATGTTCCAACATGAAAATTTGGACACGCCTAGGCCGCATAAATGAATGTTTAATTAAAAATTGATCCCGTTATACCTGGTAAATGCTTAGAGAAATTTTCTATCTGCGATGCAAGAAGCAATACAGGTTTCAAAGTTTTATCATACCCGTTGCCGGGGATGCGCACCAATAACTTTTTAACTTGTTCAGAAAAAAATGGGGTTCACCATATTTTTTTCATGACAATCAGTTATGTGCACATAAAACATTAAATGAAGGTAAAAACTTATTGACATTGAGGGGATCTATTCAAGAAAAATGCGTGCAAGTACTTTTCAACTTTGGGGGATAAGTAATATTCATTACCGAAATAAAAAAAATTCACATAAAACTTTAGCTATAATTTCATTAAGGACGTCATTGTGGTATATATGGATGTAGTGATCGAAATATTTTAAACTGTCCATAACCACAAGATTTACTCTTAGTGACACGTGTGTGTACTCGATGATGTAACATGACGTAATAGGTCTTGTCGTGCTATTCGTCAATAAGCTTCACTATCCATAGTCTCTGCTTCTCTTCAGCGGACGTTGACTCCTTCATTCCACATTGGACGTACTCTTTTACACATTTTTAGCTCACAACATATGCTGTCTCACAATACAATGCTGTTTTTTGTATTGCGGAAGCTTGTAATGCCCTAATCAGAAAATCCATAAAGTATTTGAGCATCCTGTTTTTACAGTTTCACTCGATTTAGACTGGACTTAAATGTCCCAAAGAGACGGATGTCTAGAAGTTCTTTGAGTGTTCATCACATCTGTAGCGCAAAGCAATATCAGTGCAGCCATCGTTATTTATTCGGCAACGTGACAAATTTTCAACAGGCAAAAGATACGTCTGAACACCAGCGTCTGTGTCAGTCAACTGAACATGTTGGGAAGAAGTGTGTCCTTACAAAGGGGCTAGATGGCGGAGTCACGTGACGCTCTGTTTATTAACGTGCGCCATGCAAGGGGATGAGCTTAGATTTCTTTTACACACACACGCGCACACACACACACACACACACACACACACACACACAGAGTTGAAAATAAAACGTTTCACTGAAAACCACACGTAATAAATAAATAAATAAGTGAACTGTAAATGTTGTCAACAAGTAAATAAACTCTAATACAAACTCTATATATATATATATATATATATATATATATATATATATATATATATATATATATATATATACACACATCAGTATTCATACCCCAAGGTATGCAAAGGGTACAGTGTCGTAGCACCTGGTACCGTTTCCTGTACGTGTTACGAGACACCTTTGTCCCCCTAAGTTTCTTTACACCACCTAATTTATGTACACGGAAGTTATGAGTTCCTACAACCATGTGCGGTGGTTGGTCAACCTCATTTCCATTATCTTCTAAACTCATAGATCTTTGAGTGAATTAAAGTTAACGATCCGGCAGTTTCCATGGTTAAAACTGATGCCTTTAACCTTCACGTTGTATTTGAACTCATCCCCAACCCTCACACGTACACGGTAAGTTTTTGGTCGAGTGGAGACAAAAGAATCGACGCTGTCTTCATACTCATCCTTGATCTCATTAGTTAACTTTCAGAGGAATTCGCCAATAGGAGGCATATATTAGCTTTCTTTCTCCGTGAATATCACGCTATCTGTATCTGCGTACAGAACCCTCCGCCCAAGAGATTGCATCAGACCCCAAAGCTTGATACGTGCGTAGGCTGTTGTGAAGCTGGCTACAATTATGTTTGTGATATGTGGCGTATCCGTAGACATCTCTGTTCTGTTGTACCTTATTATGTAAGTGTTACCCACATTCGTGATTTTCATGACTTCTTTATCGACGGCGTTGTTGTGGTCCCGCACTCCTTTATAACTTTGAGCTAGAAGGACGTTTCCCTTGTCTGTATTATGTGCAAATTTCTCCCAAAAGACTATTTAAACACGACTTTGCAATAAAGCGCTTGCCAGGGTTTCGCAAAAACTGGTTACGTTCAAGCTGTATACCTTCACGATCATGATAACGCTGGATATACGCTGTTTTTTCGTCTTCGGTCTCAACACCACAAGGGTGTCCCGATGCCTCAACTTTATCTTTCAAGAAAGTGTTAATGTAGGGGGTAAAGAGGTTGGAGAGCTTCTGGAACCCCCACACTTCATAAATCTTCAGTATTCTGTATCCTTGATGTATGGCTAGAGTTCGCTAAGGACTTGTATAAACGCTTCAGATTTTCCTCTGATTGAATGTATGATTACAGTGCCCATTATTCTCCTCTGCACACTTCACACACAGAGGTAACATAAGCTTATGGTCAATGACATGAGGTAAGGAAGGTATCCATAATTCGGTGGGGAGAAGTACATCAACAAAGAAAGTCCAAAATAGTTGTTGCTCAAATTATTTGAGAAGTCCTCGATTGTAGGTAGTGCTGGGCCACCATGTTTTCAGGGGCTCTTACAGGGTATGGGTTGTTCTTCATAATGTAGGAGTATAAAGAAGAGAAACCATAGTAATATAGTTTCACGCCCTCCATAGACGGAAAGTAAAGCTTGAAGGGTTTTGTGCGTCCACCAAAAAGACTATCCCCATATTTTAGAGGGTTCACTACCATCGAACGCTTGGTGTCCTTATTTCCTCGTGAAACTGTGAATCACCCTCCATCCGGCATCATACTCATGTTCCCACACAAACTTGTGAATGAACTGGGTGCTTAGAAATCGGCCTCAGGTACGGGTCCATGCAAGGCTATCAACGTGGGATCTCCCATGTATATCTCCTGTGACTCCGCATTAGGGTGGCCCACTTTTCAATTTTTTTTTAAAGTATAGGTGATCGTGGTTTTTCCCATTATCTGGCACTACACTAGCACATTGGTACCATTTTTACAAAAATTGATCAATATTTAGGGGTCTCGCATCGACCTTGAAATTACTATTTTTTTTTTAAAATGCGTACTTTTTAACTTTTTACTGACTCAAGATAAGTCATTAAGTAGGGATGTTTTCTGAATCCTCTTGATGAGAGAAGTCGTTTGGTGTGCCTGCCAATGTCATACGACTAACGGTTTAAAGGTTGTGCCTGTATACAGGTAATACCAATGTGCTAGTATAGTGCCAAATAATGGGAAAAACCACGATCACCTATACTTTTCAAAAAAATGAGTCACCATACCCGGGCGGAATGTATAATGTATATAGGTAATTAGAAAATGCACTATGCCTGTGCCAGGTACCTAACCTATTTCTTTTTTTGCAGATCATAACATTTTGAAATTCTGTCTGAGTTCCTCATCCTTTGTCATGGACATATCGATGGCAACCATAACTGGAAGAACTCTTGAAGCTACAAATAGAGAGTCATCAAAAGGAAAGGCAAAAGTAACATCGCTACCTTCTCTAAGATCGGCCTCGGAAATTTTTTTAGTTGGCCAACCGTCGTCCTCCATCAGTGGTAGCAAATTGCCAACAACACGGCAGGTTTTGCAATACTTCTTCAGTGTTATCCAGTACACTGCTAACAGGAAAGACGCATTCAAAGAAACCGTAAAGAACGTCTTAAAGTTTTGGAACATGGCCCGCATTAAAACAATCACAAAGCTCAACTGCTCAAATGCTATTCAAAGATAAACATTTCATTATAACGCAAACAAAGTAATTGGTAACAATAAACCTGTCTTACTTACAATGGTGCCTATTCTGTTTCAGGTCATCTACTACACAAAACTGCTGATGTTCAGTAGGCAGCTGGAGCTCGACGCCGAGCTGGTCGACAAACTGCAAAGGATCGTGGTGTTCATCGCTTTTCTGTACGTACCAGCTTGGTTGGCGGCCCCTGTAGCAGCTGATGCGCCGTTGAATGACCTGGTACTATACCAGCGTTTTCTGAGGTATAGGGCAGTGGACCGCGAGGTGGCAGAAGCGTCACTGGCAGTGATGAGGCGGCACTTCTGGTATCTGAGGCCTCAGACCGTCATCTTCGCTCTATGCAGCAACAAGGTGGATGGCACTGTGAAGCAACAGATGGCAGAGAAGCTGTCCCACCTCCCTGTACCCAAAGACTTCACATACGAGAACGTCTCAGTCGACGAGATGACGCTACTCCCCGACCTGATCGACGAGTCCTCCTGGTTCTTATTTGCAGGTCTGAAGATGTATGGGTCTTCGTGGCTCACCCTGCCAACTGGTAAGTGGGACGGGAACGAGGACGTTTGTCGTCTGAAGGATGTGATCTCTAATCTCCAGGTCACCAATGACGTCGCTGAAAGAGGAGTCCAACTGATACAAGACTATGCGAACACGGTCACAAAGGACGAGGCACAGCTGCAGGATCTTCTGCAAGTGGTGGAAAAGAACCGGAAAGAGCTCGGCGACTTCAAGAAGTCATCACTCGCCACGATGACATAGCACAGAGGGACAACGTTGCAGCCAGTGACGTGTGATAGTGGTCAATACAATGCAAAAGTGATTGTTTAAGTTATTGTTTCTTTCTTCCTTATTTGTCTGCTATTTGCTGATTTTTTTAAAAGTATAGGTGATCGTGGATTTTCCCATTATTTGGCACTATACTAGCACATTGGTATTACCTGTATACAGGCACAACTTTTAAACCGTTAGTCGTATGACATTGGAAGGCACACCAAACGACTTCTCTCATCAAGAGGATTCAGAAAACATCCCTACTTAATGATTTATCTTGATTCAGAAAACGTTAAAAGTAAGCATTTAAAAAAAAAAAAAAGTAATTTCAAGGTCAATGCGAGACCCCTAAATATTGATTAATTTTTGTAAAAATGGTACCAATGTGCTAGTATAGTGCCAAATAATGGGAAAAACTACGATAACCTATACTTTTAAAAAAAAATTGAAAAGTGAGCCACCCTACTCCGCATTCAGTACATGATCATCCATGCATCCAACAACCGTTAAAAAAGTACACCTTCTTCAAACCAGTGTGAGGGTCCTCACTTAGCCCGTCTATCCAGAAAAATCTGTCATTAATCTTAATTGCCACTTCACCAGTGTTGCGAGCATGTTTTATGAACACTTCGCTCTGCTGATGTAAGTGTGTGAGCCAGTAAATAGGCTTACACTCATTTCTGCCAGGGATCGCGCAAAATCTGTTATTCGACTCCCCAAAAATTCCTTCATCAGACAAAAATGTGAAAATCTATCCAATTCTAATTCTTCTGGCTCTTTCTGGCATCTAGCTAAGAACCTCTTCAAAACTTTACTTCCTCTCCTTTCCCTCCTATTTTCCACTCCGATGGCTCAGTTGCCGTCTGTTCTCCTGACAAAGCTGAGCTCTTCACTCAAACATTCGCTTACAATTCAACCTTCGACGATTTCAGTGTTGTTCCTCCATCTCCTCCCTTCTCTGACCTTATTATGTCTGAAATTAAAATCTTTTGTGAAGATGTTTTTTTCTGCCCTATTTAGCCTCAACTCTAGGAAGGCGTACGGTTCTGATGGTGTTCCTCCTGTTGTTCTTAAGAACTGTGCTTCTATGATGACACACTGCCTAGACAAACGCTTTCGTCATTGTCTCTCATCTGGTACTTTTCCTTCCTGTTGGAAGTTCGCTTTCATTCAGTCTGTCCCAAAGAAGGGTGATCGCTATCAACCCTCCAACTAACGTCCAATTGCTTTGATTTCTTGCCTTCCAAAGTTTTTGAATCTATCCATAATAGGAAGATTCTTAAACACCTTTCTTCTCACAATCTTCTTCAGATCGTCAATATGGGTTCCGGAAGGGACGCTCTACTGGCGATCTTCTTGCATATCTCTCTGACTCTTGGTCACATTCCTTTCGGGATTTCGGTGAAACTTTTGCTATTGCGCTAGACATATCAAAAGCTTTGATAGAGTCTGGAACAAATCTTTAATTTCCAAACTGCCCTCCTTCGTTTTCTATCCTTCTATCTGTGCCTTCATCTCTAATTTTCTTTCTAGCCGATGAATAGCTGCGGTTGTATATGGCCACTGTTCTTCTTCTAAAGCTATTAACAGTGGTGTTCCTCATGGTTCTGTCTTGTCACCAACTCTTTTCCTTTTATTTATTAATGATCTTTTAATTCGCACTTCCTGTCCTATTCACTCCTCTGCCGATGATTCCACTCCTCACTTTTCCACCCGCTTCCCAAAGCGACCCTTACAGCAGTTACCCCCATGATTCGCGTGGGACGTCTATGGGACACCTGACCTCTGATCTTTTTCATATCTCTGATTGGGAGGGAGGAATACCTGTGGCTTTCGGTGCCTCAAAAATTTAGTTTCTCCATCTTTCAACTCGTCACAATCTTCCGCACGAATCTCCCCTTACCTTCAACAACACAACTCAATGCTTTCTCTTCTTTTAACATTCTTGGCCTTTCCTTTACTCGTGATCTTTCCTGGTAACATCACATATACATTCTTTCTAAAACAGCTTCTAAGAGGTTAGGTGTGCTGTACCGCCTCCGCGGTTTCTTCACTCCCACTTAGTTGCTGATTCTGTACAGGAGTCTTGTTCACCCCTGTATGGAGTATGCTTTTCATGTGTTAGGTGGCTCAACCCACACAGCCGTACTTGGCCAGATGGGATCAAAGGCTTTTCGTCTCATCACTTCCCTGCCTCTTACTGACTATCAATATCTCCCTCTTCGCCGCAGTGTTGCCTGACTCTCTCTTTACTATCGGTTTTACAACGGACATCGCTCTTCTGAACTCTCTAATTGCATGCCTTCTCCTTTTAGGAAAGCATGCAGCACCAGACTTTCTACACTTTGTCACTCTTTTTCTGTTTAATTCTCTAACGCAAGGGTTAATCTGTATTTTCAATCTTTCATCTACTCAACCGATGAAGTCTGGAACAATCTTCCTCAGTGCATCTTTCCTCCTGTCTATGACCTCCCATCTTTCAAACGCATTGTCTAGGTATCTCTTAAACCACGGACCTTGATTTTGGCTCCCTTCTTCTTCTATGCGGGGGCGCCTTTGCGGGCATTCTCCCTTGGCCCCTCCTTTCAGCATAAATAAAAACTACGCGGTACGTTACGTCAGATTACAGCCTGGCTTTCTTTAGGCATAAAGTTATTCTTGATTACAGTGTAGCAAAATGACGTGATCATGGTTGCGGCTTGTAGCGGATCATAACACTGGTCAACACTCATTTTATTGCCAATCATATTAGAGTGATTTTGGGGTAACTTTGTGGTGCTGATTCCGAATATGACATCGGTTTTGCTAGATTGGCTCTAATTTATGAGATAATTGGTACCCCATTGAAACACGTAAAAATGCAAAAAAATTTATGTTCCGGCGGAGCCTACTTACAAATCGCATTGAAATTGTCTCAAATCATACAAAAGTAAACACATGAAACACATAATGGCATTTTATTCGGTCTCACCATCTAGAATGTTCCGGTAGTTTCCCATATGCACGCGTTATGGTTACGTTTCCTATTAATTGAGGGTATTCATTATCTCAAGAACTAGAGCCAAATCGGAAAAACTACTTTCATTTTGGAATTCAGCCACCCCAAAATACCCTAAATTCGTACAAATTTCCTTGGCAACGAAAAAAAAAATGTTTTTTTGTTGACCTGTGTAATTGATTCGGGTTATGTACATATTTCTGAAGGCATAGAAAAATACTCTAAGCACACGCACATTATTCACACAATAACGCTCGTATTCATTCGCTATATTGTAAAGATTGGCATCGTTAAAATTATTGTAGTACCTTTCAAAATCTTTTTCACAAACACTCATACTGTCATATTTATATTAATATTTTCGGGCCAGGGGGGGCCCTACGTAATTTAAAGTGTCGCCGGTGAGGAAAGTGTAAGGAAATACCCTTTTGAAACGTCGGCATCCACGCCCATTACTTTGGGTAACTTAGCTAATTTACAAGCCGTGAATAACAGAGTGTCTTTAAACTAAACATTTGTCCTTATTTACATTTGTATAAGTTTGTTACCTCTTTTCAAAGGGTCACTCGTGAATATTTATGAGAAGTAATGTTCAAGCAGCTCCTTATAAAGAAACTGTGTGTCAAATTTTGAGGTGTTATGGGCAGGAATGTACACAGCCATTTTCTTTAATTGATCCGACAGCTTAACAAAATAGTTTACAAAGAGTTTCACGGGCGTGTCTCTTACTCTCGCCTTAAAAATGTTTGTTCACTTTCCACATTTACAAAATTCATCACACTCAACGTTCATGCATTCGTCGCAGATAGTCTGACTTACGAGTAAGTGGGGAATGACCTCCTTTTTCTCGGGGTTCGTGTAAGTCTCTATATCATAATACACGGTTATACAAGGTTTATTGTTAGGTTTCCCCTCTTTCATATAACATACGTGCTTTACACCATCTGCCGTATATTTTCCTTGGCATGTAGAGCAATTAATTTGATCGCACTTATATATGAACTCCCCACTATCATTCACTGTGTGAAGTATTCCACATTCACAAATTCTTATTTTCTTACACGTACCATTTGATTTATGGAAATCATCAAAACACGTTTTATTGAAAAACATACATCACATACATTGCATACATTGCAATCTCGCCTTTCACCTCCAAATTCTCAACTTTCGTATCTAGGACTTTTACACTGTACACAAGTCATGTAGCAATCCTTACAATGTTTCAGTAGTTCGTTCGTAAACTCGAGACACCCCCTCCAGAAATCGTGATGCCTGCCATACTTACAACTTTTATCGTAACTCTCGTAAAGAGTTCTTCTCTTGCGAATGGGGAGGTACGTTGTCCCCGTTAAACCTAAAACAAGTAAAGTCTTTGTGCGGTTTCTCACACCACTTTTAAAAACATGCACATTCATGCCACACTCATCCAAGCCAAATACAAATATACGCCCAGACATCTCCTGCTCAACTTTTCTCAACTCTTCAGGACCCATATCATAGTTAAAATCAAGGTCGCAATCTGTGGCTAGTTTTCGCGCACGCTGCACAACCGTAGGCAGCCAAATTTTTTTGGCAACTGTATTGAGCACGGTAAACATGTGAGCCAAGATTATTGATATAAAGCCACAACCTCGATCGAGATTAGTGTGGTTTCTGTATATTTGATAACTGTTAAAGTTAAGTGTATAAAGCGTGGCCGTATGTCCCACAACAAGGCAAACGTGATCTATATCGATTGTGAAGTTCTCCAAGTTAAAATCTGTACCGCTTTGCGAGGCCTCAGCAGTACGCTTCAAAATATAATTAATATCTTCTACAGACAGCCTCCTGTAGGGTATTACTAACCAAAAGTCATCTCTATCTCCATCATTTGACCAGAGCCCGAGACGTAGCTTTACCCTGGTCTCGCGCCCCTCACTGCTCTGAAGGGCAAACTCTACGATACGTTCAATTATGCGGCACAGTTTGTGTTCAACTCCGTTGTTATACACAGCTCGCTGATCGACCCTGACTGGGTAGCGATTTCTCACCAGCGCAGGGGTGGAGGTAACGTTGCGCACCAACTCGATTGATATACCTCCATTTGCAGGTTGATGCATTGTTGATGAGGTGGAAGGTACATTGGAAGAGGGTATTGAACAGTAAGAAGTGGAAGCAGTTTTATTTGGGGTTGGTGCTACTGAGGGTGGTATAGCGTAAGACGTGGAGGGCTGAGGCTCTGCTAAATTTTCAGAACTTGTTGAGGGCATAACAACCCTAGTGTTCGTGAATAATTTTACACGCTTACGCAGCATACCTGACGTAGATGGTGTTTCCGGCGGTTTTCGTCCTCTTGTCTTCGTTTTTTTTGGATTGGGTGGCATGGAAGATATTGATAAGTGAGCCGGAACGTAGGGATCCGGAATGCTAACGGATGCGGGGTTGGAAGTTGGTACGCTGATGCAATGAGCGTAGTCTACTGCCTCATTAATAACAACATCATCATCATCGTCAACATCCACGACACATGGCTGTTGAGGGTCGGTGGTGCCATCATTCACGGTTTGAAAAATCAGAAAATAAGGTTAAAAAATATAAGCATTCGTACTTGAAATTTTATTATATTTGGTGAAGGTGGCATTTAAGGTTGTGCTGCGTTAGAGGTGGACTCTGTAGAAAAATGCAGGTTTGTGAGTCCTACATGCATTATATCCGGTCCTACGGAATGTGGTAAAACCGTGTTCATGCTTAAAATCATTAAAGATAAAGATGAACTGTTCCCAATGCCTGTATATAAAGTTATATGGTGTTACTAGCGGAGCGACCCGGCGTTGCCCGGGTGGAAGATGAACGCATATCTATATATATATATATATATATATATATATATATATATATATATATATATATATATAATCATGCGGGTTGCTTCTACAGAGCTTCAATTTAATATTTAGGAGAAATCCAATGACAAGGAGAAATGTAAATGCCATGAAAAGTCTTCTTTAATGCGCAACGTTTCGAGCAATACGCTCATCTTCAGGCTGTTTAATAACAATGTGAAATTAAAATCAATATTGAATGAAAAACAAGAACAGAAAATTTCTATAACCTATTCATAAAGGCAAATTTTAAAAGACTGAGAAAAGAGGGTTAAATTCTAAGTTATACAGATTTACATATAAAAATTAAGAAGCTATTTTTAAATACATATAGTAAATGTGAAATTAATACACTGGAAAAATTAACAATAGTACACTGGAATAATGAAACTAACTAACCTTTCACTGCATTTCCGAGGCTAACTGATTTAAGCAGAGGCAAGACGGGAAAACAAGAGATGGCGAGGGCGATTGGGGAAGGGGGGATTATAAGGAATTGGGGAAGGAGGAGGGATTATAGCAAATTTAGGGGGACGGCTGATGAGTCAACATTTAGTAGGGGACAATGTTTTAATGAAAAGCGATTCCAAAATTCTTAGTGAGTTGGGACAAGTATTACAACCAAGAATTTTAAAATTGTCTAAAGTGACATCAGTTTTACATTTTATACTGTGTTCCCGAATACTCGAAGCTTCTTAGTTTTTAAAATTTTACCTGTTCGGCCACTTATTCCCATATGCGAATAAAATCTAGCCCTGAGAGAGCGAACAGTGCTGCCAATGTAATTCCCAAGGAGACACCTAGGGCAGGTAAATAAATATACAACACCGCTACGCAACGAGTCAGGGGTTCGATCCTTCGCTGAGAAAAAGCTACCTAAAGACGTTTTATTAATAAATATGATGCCCTAGGTGTCTCCTTGGGAATTACATTGGCAGCACTGTTCGCTCTCTGGGCTAGATTTTATTCGCATATGGGAATAAGTGGCCGAACAGGTAAAATTTTAAAAACTAAGAAGTTTCGAGTATTCGGGAACACAGTATAAAATGTAAAACTGATGTCACTTTAGACAATTTTAAAATTCTTGGTTGTAATACTTGTCCCAACTCACTAAGAATTTTGGAATCGCTTTTCATTAAAACATTGTCCCCTACTCTAAATGTTGACTCATCAGCCGTCCCCCTAAATTTGCTATAATCCCTCCTCCTTCCCCAATTCCTTATAATCCCCCCTTCCCCAATCGCCCTCGCCATCTCTTGTTTTCCCGTCTTGCCTCTGCTTAAATCAGTTAGCCTCGGAAATTGCAGTGAAAGGTTAGTTAGTTTCATTATTCCAGTGTACTATTGTTAATTTTTCCAGTGTATTAATTTCACATTTACTATATGTATTTAAAAATAGCTTCTTAATTTTTATATGTAAATCTGTATAACTTAGAATTTAACCCTCTTTTCTCAGTCTTTTAAAATTTGCCTTTATGAATAGGTTATAGAAATTTTTCTGTCTTGTTTTTCATTCAATATTGATTTTAATTTCACATTGTTATTAAACAGCCTGAAGATGAGCGTATTGCTCGAAACGTTGCGCATTAAAGAAGACTTTTCATGGCATTTACATTTCTCCTTGTCATTGGATTTCTCCTAAATATTAAATTGAAGCTCTGTAGAAGCAACCCGCATGATTATATATATTCAAGGTATGGACAAGATGGCCTCAGGGCTTATCGCCATGTTTGGAAGACTTCACGAAAGTTTCTCAAGTCAAAACTGGACTGTTATTTTCTTGAAATGTGTCGGACCTGCAGGGTTTTCCCGAAATTTGTTTACTTCAAACTCTACCGTGACAATCTATATGACTCTGAATTTTATCAATCGTCCCTGGAATATTTATTAAATAATGAAATTAATTATAAAATCAAAATTTCAGATTCGCATAACAAGTCTCTTGGGCATTATATAACTACTCTTAAAAATACCTTGTCGTTGTTGGACTATTTATTAATAATTTCTCTTGTACAACGTGAACTAGAAAAATTTCACTCTACCATCTTGGAAACACATGAACGTAAGTTAAAGGCTTTGGGAATGAATTCACCAAATTTTTTCAATTCAGATAAGGTAATTTCGAATCTTTCTAGTTACACACTCTCCCCTCGGGAAAAGTTTTTACTGTCACTTGGTTTGCAATTTAAGCTTCCGTTGTTTCAAATATATAAGCCTTCGTTTTTTCTTTACTTTGAAAAATTTTTCAATGGCTTGAAAAATGTTCCCCATGTGGGTGAATTCAATAATTTCAAATGTCAGTTCTCAAATTTAACTCAAGAATTTTTTCATAAACTTAGAAATCTTAAATTTCAATCTTTCATATTTAGGAAGAGTGATTTGCAGTGTATTAAGAATTTGGCAAAGAACCAGGAGATTGTTGTGACTAGACCAGAGAAGGGTAACGGAGTGGTTATTTTGAATAAATCGGACTACATAAACAAAACTAATGAAATCCTAAGTGATCTTACTAAATTCAAACAAATTCTAGAACCTGTCAATAAAGTCATTGTAAGGTTAGAAGACCAGGTTAATAGATTTCTGTCACGACTAAAGTCTTTAAAGATAATAAAAAATGATACTTACTCTCAGTTGTTCGCATCTGGTGCTAATCTTGCTCAATTATACTGTCTGCCTAAAATCCATAAAGCTGGAACACCTCTCCGTCCTATTTTAGCTTCGTATAACTTACCCACCTTTCAATTGGCAAAATTTGTTGTTCGTCTCCTGTCACCCTTTGCGAAAAATGCTTACACTATAAATAACTCGTTTGAATTCCAAAAAGACCTCCTTGGTGAAACTTCGATTCAAAAAAGTTTTTTGTAGTTTTGATGTAAAGTCGCTTTTCACAAATGTACCTGTATCTGAAACTATTGCCATTATTTTAGATAGGGTTTTTAGCTCAGTTGATAATTTTCATGGTTTTTCATTGTCTCATTTTAAGGAACTTTTAGAATTGGTCTTCAAACAATGCTATTTCACTTTCAACAATAAGGTTTACCAACAAATTGATGGAGTAGGGATGGGATCACCTGTCGGACCGTTAGCAGCTGATTTTTTTATGACTCATTTAGAAAGTGTAATTTTTAGACAATCTCCCACTCATCTCAAGCCAATTTTCTATCGACGCTTCGTTGATGATTCGATAGCAGTCTTTGATAATGCGGTACAAGCGCAACAATTCTTTAACTTCCTAATTCTTTGCACCCCAATATAACGTATACAATGGAAACTGAGCAAAATGGCTCCTCCCCTTTTAGATCTTTTAATTTCGAAAAACGGTGATTCTATTACTACATCAGTTTACAGGAAACCCACTTTCACTGGTTTGGGCATGAATTTTTTTAGTTTTACTGATTTCAACTATAAGATGTCTTGTATTAAAACTCTCCTGTTCAGAGGATATAATTTGACCTCTAGTTTTACCTTACTTAATGATGAATTTAATAATCTAAGATCATACATTACTAATAATAGTTTTCCTGTTCAATATGTAGACAAACTAATTAGATCCTTCTTAAATAATGTTTATAGCCCTCAACTTCCATGTATTACAGTGCCGAAGGATATAAAATATTTCTTGGTACCTGAAATGGGTCCTTTGAATAAGGAATTTAAGCTTAAATTTACAAAGTTGTTAAGGAAATTTTTTTATCATACTGATTTCCGCATCATATTTATTAATAAAACGTCTTTAGGTAGCTTTTTCTCAGCGAAGGATCGAACCCCTGACTCGTTGCGTAGCGGTGTTGTATATTTATTTACCTGCCCTAGGTGTCTCCTTGGGAATTACATTGGCAGCACTGTTCGCTCTCTCAGGGCTAGATTTTATTCGCATATGGGAATAAGTGGCCGAACAGGTAAAATTTTAAAAACTAAAGAAGTTTCGAGTATTCGGGAACACAGTATAAAATGTAAAACTGATGTCACTTTAGACAATTTTAAAATTCTTGGTTGTAATACTTGTCCCAACTCACTAAGAATTTTGGAATCGCTTTTCATTAAAACATTGTCCCCTACTCTAAATGTTGACTCATCAGCCGTCCCCTAAATTTGCTATAATCCCTCCTCCTTCCCCAATTCCTTATAATCCCCCCTTCCCCAATCGCCCTCGCCATCTCTTGTTTTCCCGTCTTGCCTCTGCTTAAATCAGTTAGCCTCGGAAATTGCAGTGAAAGGTTAGTTAGTTTCATTATTCCAGTGTACTATTGTTAATTTTTCCAGTGTATTAATTTCACATTTACTATATGTATTTAAAAATAGCTTCTTAATTTTTATATGTAAATCTGTATAACTTAGAATTTAACCCTCTTTTCTCAGTCTTTTAAAATTTGCCTTTATGAATAGGTTATAGAAATTTTCTCTGTCTTGTTTTTCATTCAATATTGATTTTAATTTCACATTGTTATTAAACAGCCTGAAGATGAGCGTATTGCTCGAAACGTTGCGCATTAAAGAAGACTTTTCATGGTATTTACATTTCTCCTTGTCATTGGATTTCTCCTAAATATTATATATATATATATATATATATATGGGAATGAACTCAGAATGGTCCCCTGGGTTTTTTATGATACACACAGACAGTGCATGGAACAAGGAACTCTTCTGGGATAATTAAATCGACTATACTCCGAATAAGTAATGGTAAATGACAAATACCATAGTTTTTCTTTTTCATGATGCTAGCCCGACGTGGGCAACGGGTCACTCGCAAAGAGGTCCCATAAATATAGCTTCCCTCACCAGCTATCTGCAAAGCAGACAGGATCCAGCTTTGGGACATGGATCTAGGGTTTAAAGCAGCCTAGCCCTGCTACATTTAGAACCTCAATATAAACAAAAGACTCGCTGCCTTCAAGTCAGATTGAATACATCAAAGAAAAAGGGGTAACTATTATATTTTTAGCCAAAAAACAAAAATTTAAACCTCAACTGGCAGAATTGAGCGTCCACTTTTCAAGGCACATAACATGTCCGTTTCAAGATGGAAATGAACTCAGAATGGTCCCCTGAGTTTTTTATGATACACACAGACAGTGCATGGAACAAGGAACTCTTCTGGGATAATTAAATCCACTATAGTCCGAATAAGTAATGGTAAATGACAAATACCATAGTTTTTCTTTTTCATGATGCTAGCCCGACGTGGGCAACGGGTCACTCGCAAAGAGGTCCCATAAATATAGCTTCCCTCACCAGCTATCTGCAAAGCAGATAGGATCCAGCTTTGGGACATGGATCTAGGGTTTAAAGCAGCCTAGCCCTGCTACATTTAGAACATCAATATAAGAAAAAGACTCGCTGCCTTCACGTCAGATTGAATACATCAAAGAAAAAGGGGACGCTCAATTCTGCCAGTTGAGGTTTAAATTTTTGTTTTTTGGCTAAAAATATAATAGTTACTCCTTTTTCTTTGATGTATTCAATCTGACGTGAAGGCAGCGAGTCTTATATTGAGGTTCTAAATGTAGCAGGGCTAGGCTGCTTTAAACCCTAGATCCATGTCCCAAAGCTGGATCCTGTCTGCTTTGCAGATAGCTGGTGAGGGAAGCTATATTTATGGGACCTCTTTGCGAGTGACCCGTTGCCCACGTCGGGCTAGCATCATGAAAAAGAAAAACTATGGTATTTGTCATTTACCATTACTTATTCGGAGTATATAGTCGATTTAATTATCCCAGAAGAGTTCCTTGTTCCATGCACTGTCTGTGTGTATCATATATATATATATATATATATATATATATATATATACAGGTGTATATATATATATAAAGGTGTGTGTGTGTATATATATATATATATATATATACATATATTCACGTCTCGGTGGTGTAGTGGTTAGCGTCGCTGACTACGAAACATCGGCCCTTGGTTCGAGACCCGACGGCAACCGGCGCGCAGCAAAACCCACCAGTTCATCCTTCCACACAATAAAGAAAGTGGTTGGTAGATAAATGGGTACCCTAGGTGGCCTATTGGTTACGTTTCTGAGGTCCTTTGGAAGCTGGTTGAAAAGTCTTGGCCCTCTGACAACCAAGCTATTTTCCTTCAGAGTTGAGGGGGTCCCTTGTCGGGCCTTTTATTTGGGAACACTACACATTCTGCCTTTCCTATTTTCAAGTGTTGTTTCAATGGTAATTGGGTTTAGTTTTAGGTTTGGTAACAGTTTTTCTATAATTTCCCAAATGCAGATTATGGTGTACCTCTCTCTTCTTCTTTCCAGAGAGTACAGATTTAGTTTAAATAGTCTTTCCCAGTAGCTGAGTTCTTTGCAGAAATCAATCTTGGCTGTGAAATGCCTTTGCGTTTCTTCTACTTTATGAGTTTCTTCCTTTTTATATGAGGACGTCAAAACTAAGCAGTATTCAAGTTTTGGTATAATCAGTGTTTTTAGCAGGGGAATCATTACTGTCCTGTCCCTTTTCTTGAACGTTCTTAGTACCTGTCCGGCGACTCTTTTTGCTCTATTTATCGCTATCTCATTTTGTGTTTCGAATTTGGCATCATCTGTCATTATTATCCCGAGATCGATCGCTTTCGTGCTTCTCTGGATTTCCTGTCTATCTAGAGCATAATATGCAGTCTGTTTAAGTTCCTCTTTTCCACCATATCTCAGGAGCTGAAATTTCTCGGTGTTAAATGATATGGTGTTGTCTTCTGACCATTTGTATATTTTGTTCGTGTCCCTCTGCATGGCCTCCACGTCATGTACATCGCTGATTTTTCTGCTGATCTTTGTATCGTCTGCAAAGGATGTTACTATACTGTTAATGTTTACTCCGCTGTCTATGTCTGTTAGCATGATAATGAACAGGAGTAGGGCCAGTACTGTCCCTTGTGGTACTGAGCTGCGTACTTCCGATTCTGATGACGATATACCTTGAATTTTGACGACCTGCAGACGTTCTCTGAGGAAGTTTTAGATCCATTTTCCCATTTTGCCTGTTATTCCCATATATTTAATTTTATGTGCTACTGTTGTGTATATAAATCTGTATTATAAAAACGATTAGTTATCATCTAGTTACAATTTGTTAGGATGTTATAGTTTTGTATTAATATCATTCTAGAGGGAAGAGCCCTGTGAAAATGAACAATGAATAATTCTTATATTCATATATTCTTATATTCATATATTATTATATTCTTTTATTCATTTTTGCATCATTTAGAGTCCAAATTCGCGTAACGCTGTCTGTATATGAAAACGCAAGTTCGGATAAAAATTTTTATTTTATTTCTATTTTATTTTTCGGAATAATTAATAAATTATTCCTTTTTAAATTACTTAATCATTTTTTGGATTTAGCTTAATGTAATCGTGTTAAATTCTGCAATGTTCATTTTCTTTATACATTCTCTCTTCCTTGTAAAAGATGAAGTCATGTCTTGCTTAATATTTAATTTAAAATTTTAAGCATTTAATTTTGGCTCATATGCATGTTTAATTGTAATTCTTAATAAAATACATATTTTAATTTCCATTTTTAGTTAACTCGACAGATCATGATAACATCAGATCTGTTAATATGCGGTTTAAAATAAAAATATGGCTTCATCTTCAAATATCTTGCTTATCTCTCTTGACATTGCTAAAGCTAAAATAGTTACCTTATCTTCAAATATTTTGCAAAATAATTCAGACTATTTTGAGAATAAAAAACAAAACAGGTCATCATTAAATAATAATTATGACAGCAAAATTGATGTATAAAACTTGTAGAATTTCTCCAGCGTTCATTCTTATTCTGATTCTGATTCTGATTTGTCTGATCTGACTTATAGGCTGAGCATTACCTGTAACATTTTAGCAGTAAAATACAGTAAGAGAATATCTTTGTCATCTCTTTCGAGCCTTGTTTACTTCAGAGAACTTAGTCTTAAAACAGAGAAAAATAATTTCCCGATACGCTACAAGAAGAATCGGGGAACCCTTAGAGAATTTAGAAAGCTTCACAAACTCCTCAAATCATTTACAAGAAGAAATCGGAGAGTAGTATAAGAGAAACTACTGCGATTCCCTACACGGTACCAGCTACTCCATTAGTAACAAATCTGTTGCTGCCACCTATTCAGAACCCCCGTCAACATTGAAACACCCAAGGCCATGTGCAGAAGGGTTAACATACACACACACACATACACACACATTTATCGAAAACCTACGTACACAGGCCTAGGTACTAATTTCCTAAGCCACACCCCTGCGCTTCATAAAATAAATAGTATTAAAATTTTAATCCACCCGCGCCTATCATCTATGTTCTTCGTACTTATCCTTCCACCATTTCAGCATCAATAACTCCTTCCCAAAACATCTTTTACAATCTTTTTTAACCAGAAACGTTTTTAATAATATTACCCCCCCCCTTTAAGTTTCCACTGTTAAAAAAGAACGTTCTGTATTTTCATTCCCCTATTACGACCACATCAGCCACAAAATACTGTCTGAACTCCATCTCCTATTCATCCCCTCTCTACCCCTAAATTAAATTCAATTTTGTCTTCACCAACAACAATAATATCAAATCTTACCTTAACCATAAAGAAAAAACACCCCAGCCACTTGCTTCGTCCACTATCTACGCTTTTAATTGTGTTCGCTGCAAAGCGAGCTATATTGGCAGTATCATCCGCCAATATCAAACAAGAGTGGACGAGCATCGTGGGATTTCTACCAGAACTTCACAGCCCTTGAACAAACCCTCCAAATCAGCAATAAGGGATCATTGCCACCTTCACAACCACCAGTTACTTCCCTCCAATTTCAAAATCATTAATTCAGCTAACCAACTAATCGACCTCTGCATACTGCATACCTGAGTCCCTTTTTTACTCAGTAGTCAGCCAACCCTCAACGACTACTGTTCCGCTTTCAATTTAAACATCGCCAAATAAACTCTCATAGTGAAAAGAAATCTACCATCACTCCGCCTGGCTCCATTCTTTCTAATATGGATTTTTTTCAACAAGCAATCATTCCCAATCTTCTGTACAACTAGTCTCTCACGACGTTAATAATACAATTTGGTAAGACCCCCCTTCAATTCTGTTTCACCTTTTAACCGTTTTATTTTTTACTTAGTATCCACATTTTTACACTTGATATTATTTCATTTTTAATCTTTTAATTTAATATATATTGTAACCTTACTATTAATTCCGGCTAATTATCGCACGTCCATTTTAATATATTTGTTTTTGTTTATTATACTTATTCATTTCTATTTGATTTTAAACTTTTTAGCACTGATGATGGAAATTGAACGTCTGTAAATAAACATGTACCATCTTTTCGTCCTCCTATTCTCGCTATATATATATATGCTATAATGCTATAATGTTTCAGACCAACAAAGACCCAAGGATCCACTCATGGCTGGTCTACCTAACGGTGTTCATAATTGTGTATTGCGCATGTCCTCCGTGGTGGTGGAGAGGACCTACAATTTTACGTGGGTTCCGAACCACAAAGCCTTAATTTTACTACCTTAAACTATACCCAATCTATCAACATACGCGTCTAATCGATTTTTAAACATGTTTATAGACGTGCTACTAATTACTTCTACCGGCAAACTATTCCACCTATTTACTATTCTATGCGTATAAAAGTTTTTGGCAACTGCTGTCTCGAACCTTCTACTTGTCAACTTACATCCGTTATTTCTAGTCTTGTTATATTGAAATATTTCGAAAAGCAATCTCGATCTACGTTATCGAACCCATTCATAATTTTAAAAACTTGGATTAGATCACACCCTGTCTTTCCTTTTTCCTTCGTGGTCACTTTCATCACATACATATATACACATATATATATACATACATACACACATACATATATATATATATACATACATATATATATATATAAAAATAATTATTATATATTTATATATATATATATTACAGGCGTCAAAGTTGAAGTCTTCAAGAGAAAACTAGATGCCTGGGTCAGGACGGTACCAGATGAGCCGGGTGTACCTGGCTATGTACGGTGGAGAGCGCAAGAGAGCAACCAGGGGCCACCAGCTTGACCTTCGTGTGAAGAAAGACCGACGCACGGAACCCTAACAAGGTTATATATACGAGTGTGTGTGTGTGTGTGTGTGTGTATGTATATATATACACACACCTCTGTGTGTGTGTATATATATATATATATATATATATATATGGGAATGAACTCAGAATGGTTCCCTGAGGTTTTTATGATACACACAGACCGTGCATGGAAAAAGGAACTCTTCTAGGATAATTAAATCCACTATAGTCCAAATAAGTAATGGTAAATGACAAATACTATAGTTTTTCTTTTTCATGATGCTACTCCGACGTGGGCAAAGGGTCACTCGCAAAGAGGTCCCAAAAAAATAGCTTCCCTCACCAGCTATCTGCAAAGCAGATAGGATCCAGCTTTGGGACAGGATCTAGGGCAGTGATGCAGAAACCCTGGCCCGCGGGCCAAATGTGTCCCGGAAGGGTCTTTTCAGTGGCTCCACGGGTCTTTTCAATTCAATGAAAAAGTTAGAATATAAAAGTGACCCAATTTATGACTTAGATGGAAAGTAAGTAGGCTAATACATTTAGTAATTTTCTTCGCTTGGCCCTCACATCAAAAAAGTTTGTGCACCACTGATCTAGGGTTTAAAGCAGCCTAGCCCAGCTACATTTAGAACCTCAATATAAGCAAAGGACTCGCTGCCTTCACGTCAGATTGAATACATCAAAGAAAAAGAGATAAATATTATATTTTTAGCCAAAAACCAAAACTTAAACCTGAAAAGGCAGAATTGAGCGTCCACTTTTGAAGACACATAACATGCCTGTTTCAAGATGGGAATGAACTCAGAATGGTTCCCTGAGGTTTTTGTGATACACACTGACCGTGCATGGAACAAGGAACTCTTCTAGGATAATTAAGTCCACTATAGTCCAAATAAGTAATGGTAAATGACAAATACTATAGTTTTTTTGTTCATGATGCTAGCCCGACGTGGGCAACGGGTCACTCGCAAAGAGGTCCCAAAAATATAGCTTCCCTCGCCAGCTATCTGCAAAGCAGATAGGATCCAGCTTTGGGACAGGATCTAGGGTTTAAAGCAGCCTAGCCCAGCTACATTTAGAACCTCAATATAAACAAAAGACTCGCTGCCTTCACGTCAGATTGAATACATCAAAGTAAAAGGGTTGTTATGTGCACATGTTATGTGCCTTGAAAAGTGGACGCTCAATTCTGCCAGTTGGGGTTTAAGTTTTGGTTTTTGGCTAAAAATATAAAAGTTACCCACCCCTTTTTCTTTGATATATTCAGTCTGACGTGAAGGCAGCGAGTCTTTTGCTTATATTGAGGTTCTAAATGTAGCTGGACTAGGCTGCTTTAAACCCTAGATCCTGTCCCAAAGCTGGATCCTATCTGCTTTGCAGATAGCTGGTGAGGGAAGCTATATTTTTGGGACCTCTTTGCGAGTGACCCGTTGCCCACGTCGGGGGTAGCATCATGAAAAAGAAAACTATAGTATTTGTCATTTACCATTACTTATTCAGACTATAGTGGATTTAATTATCCTAGAAGAGTTCCTTGTTCCATGCACGGTCTATGTTTAACCTCCTTCGCAACATCTAAGTTCATATGACGGAGGGAACCTACAGCTTTTCGTGGAATCCGAACCACGGGTCGCTACATAATCTGGGCGCAGAGGACGGTCTCCCATCCAACTACTACTCAGACCCAATGTCGCTTAACTTCGCTGATCTTCGGGAAGCGGTGTTACGACATCGGGCACGACGTAGCTCATATATATATATATATATATATATATATATATATATATATATACCTGTGTATATAATTTTTGGTTAACCTTTGCCAATACATATAACCTTTGGTTAGCTTCCGCCCGAATTGTTCATTCTGACGAAGGTCAAACTTTTCACTCCACCTTAGACCTACAGTTTAACGTGGAATCCGAACCACGCAACATCAGGAGCCCAGCGTCGTAACCACTAGGCCACCTAGGGTACCCATTTATCTACCAACCACTTTCTTTATTGTGTGGAATGATGAACAGGTGGGTTTTGCTGCGCGCCGGTTGCCGTCGGGTCTCGAACCCGGGGCCGATGGTTTCGTAGTCAGCGACGCAAACCACTACACCACCGAGACGTGTGTATATATATATATATATATATATATATGATGAATAAAACCACGAAGGAAAGGAAACACAAAATGGTGCTCAAGCGCCTTCCTCTAATGACATCCTCAGGAACACTGAAGTACATAAAAGGGGTTAGAGCCTATATATAGGTTACAGAAAGAAAAAAAAAGAAAAATAAATAACATACATACATACATACATATATATATATATATACCTGCATATATATATATATATATATATATATATATATATATATATATATATATATATATATATATATATATATATATATATATATATATATATATATATATATATATATATGCAATAAACGGAGAAGTAAAAATAAAAATTAAAAATTAAAGGATTATCAGATTTGTAAGGAAAAATATCGATTTTTAGCACAAGATCAAATTAATTATAAAAATACAAATTTATACTGGAAATCTGCCCGGGTTTTAACATTTGCCTTTTATGGTCAAGTTTCGATATATATAAAAATAAAATGAAAATTAAAAGTTAATAAAGTAGCATACAAGTTTACCAAAGATTTAGCGTTCTACCCTTCTTATCTAAATCTGTTTTGAAGGAATTCAAAACAACAGGATCGAGTTGAAAAAGACCTTTGTTTATGTTGAAGTTATTTGAAAGTTGGATAATGGCAGATTCAAGAATATTTATATTAACAATGTTGCTGGAGTGGAATAAAACTGAAGCATTATTCCAATCAATACAGTGGGATAACTCTGACAAATGGACAAAAAGGGCACTGGACAACTGTCCTGTTCTAACGGAATATTGATGCTGTTTTATACGTGTGTGCAAATCCTTTCCCGTCTGACCTATGTAAAAGGAATCACATTGTTTACAACCAATTTTATAGATAATAGATAATGCCTGAATTATTGGTAGGGCTATTTTTTACTATGATATTTTTCACAATATTGTTATATGAAAATACTACATTAATATCCAAAAGTTTAAGTACATTTGCAATGCCTAAAAAGCCCGGGAAAAATGGAAGTACTAAAATATTTTTTGACAAAGTACAAGTGTTATTATTGACACGATAGAAAGTTCGCTTTGCCTTGTTGAGACAAGATTCCATAAACGCAGATGGATCACACAGATCACTTCCAATACCGTTGATTTTTTCCAATTCGGCATCGATGTATTCCGGACTGGCGATCCTAAGGGCGCGGAGAAACATTGATGAAAAAATGGCCTTCTTAGTGGGGGTGTCATGTCCCGAGTAAAAGTGTACGTAGGACAAATTGTTTGTTGTTTTGCGATAGATACTAAACTTAAAACCTGGGCTTTCCCTATGTACAAGCACATCCAAAAATGGGATTGAATTGTCTTTGCATCAAAGACTGTAAATTCACTTTCAATAACGAAAATTATCAACAAGTTTTTGGGATGGCCATGGGCAACCCCTGATCGCCCCTCCTCTCCAATATTTATATGGAGTTTTTCGAAATTACCTACATTCTGAGAATTCTGGGGGTTGGCATCCCTTGGTTGCGGTACGTCGACTATATTTTGTGTATCTGGCCCATGAATCGTGACCTGGATTACTTCCTCCTTCAGTTAAATGATCAAGTCCCCTCCATTAAGTTTACTTTAGAAGTGGAACAAGACAATTCAATCCCATTTTTGGATGTGCGTGTACATAGGGAAAGCCCAGGTTTTAAGTTTAGTATCTATCGGAAAACAACAAACAATTTGTCCTACGTACACTTTTACTCGGGTCATGACACCCCGACTAAGAAGGCCATTTTTTCATCAATGTTTCTCCGCGCCCTTAGGATCGCCAGTCCGGAATACATCGATGCCGAATTGGAAAAAATCAACAGTATTGGAAGTGATCTGTGTTATCCATCTGCG
>JAJOZX010001404.1:35000-277500 GCA_023014485.1 Bathynomus jamesi | reverse complement strand
GAGGGTGCTCTCTGAGGGCATTGGTTTCTGCCCTATTTGGGAGAATTTCGATTTGTGATTGAGTGAGGTCCGTAGCATAATGGTAGAGCGTCCGACCGGCAATTGGAAGGCCCTGGGTTCGATTCCCAGGCGGTTCGCCTCATTTTTCATTATTTCGTTATCTCTCCTCCTCGTGTGCAGAAACGTTCCTTAATACTTATGTCGTTTCTATTCATTTATATACTGCGCGGTCATTGCAGTTATTTGTTGCATATATATATATATATATATATATACACACACACACACACACACACACAGAGGCATATATATATATATTATAGCGAGGAATAGGAGGACGAAAAGATGGTACATGTTTATTTACAGACGTTCAATTTCCATCATTAGTGCTAAAAAGTTTAAAATCAAATAGAAATAAATAAGTATAATAAACAAAAACAAATACATTAAAATGGACGTGCGATAACACTGGGCAACACGTATTTTATTGAATGATATCTGACACTTGATTCTAGGTAATTTGGTGCGCTGAATACGAATTTCAACTCGGTTTGGCTCTATCAGGTCCTGATTCTTGTCGACAGCCTATGTGCCATTTTCCAGATTTTTCAAATTAGGACTAAAAAATTAAGTCGTGTGTTAAATTTTTTTTCAAGTTTCATGAATACAAGCAGTTCAAACTACAGTAAAATTACATTATAACGATAGAAATGACTTCAAATAAAAAAACAAACAGATATGAAGCTTTCACTGTGGCAAAAATTTCTTTTGTAAGACTTTCTAGCGTATTTGCTTGTTGATGCAGGTCTCTTTTCAAGCACCAGCAGTAATCAGCCATCATGTGGGAATCCCAGCGGCCTTGGTACCGTTCCTCCATAATTTTGATATCTTGGTGGAATCTCTCCCTTGTTCGTCACTTACATCACCTAAATTACTTGGAAATTGGTCAAGATGGCTATTCAAAAAATGCATTTTTATGCTCATATTGCAACCTAACTCTTTGTAGTCCCTTAAAAGTTTTTTTACGATTTCTTCGTAGTTATCTGCCCTATAATTGCCTAAAAAGTTTTCTATCAAGTCCACGAATGAGAACCAGCCATTTTTTTCGCGTTCATTCATGACATTAGGAAAATTGCTGTCTTTAATCATTGTTCTTATTTGTGGACCGTCGAAAATTCCCGCCTTGATTTTTTCATAACTTAAACTTGGAAATTTTGAAGTTATGTATTTGAAACACTCGCCGTTCGTATCTAAAGCTTTTACATATTGTTTAATGAGGCCTAGTTTTATATGCAGAGGAGGAAATATGATTTTATCTCTGCTCACTAAAGGTGGATTAATTACGTTTTTTTCTCCGACAGTAAGTGATGTTCGTGCTGGCCAGATTTGTTTGAAATAATGTTCTTCCTTGGCTCTGCTATCCCATAAGCAAAGGAAGCAGGGATATTTAGTATACCCTCCTTGTTGTCCTACAGAAAATTAACCATTTTTAAGTCAACACATATGATCCACTCGTGCTCCCTATATTTGATAAGATTTAAAACCTTTTCTATATGTTCATACTTTTCTTTTAATTTTGTTGAGTGCCCAATCGGTATCGAGCCGTATAGATTGCCATTATCAACAACACACACTTAAGACTTCTTTTCGAACTGTCTAAAAACAAGCGCCAATCATTTGCATCGTAAGACTCAACCCCCATCTTCTTTAACAAACCAACTATGTCGCAGCAATATATAAACTATCCTCTGTTCTAAAATATTTAACAAGTTCTTCTTCTCTTTTTCTGTAAAATGAAATGTATGTGTTTGAAGTAAGCAAGTTTTTCTCTTAAGTCTTGAAGCTAAAATTTCCGCAGCCTTTTTTGGCAAATTTAGATCCCTTACAAGATCATTCAACTCGGCCTGGTTAAACTTTTGCGGATCGTTTTGACTTTCAAATACGCTGGGGTCAAAATCGGTGTCTGACTCCTCAAAGTGCATAACAATATTTTCAGGAACATCTTCAACTAATTCTTGAGTTGGCAGACCCTTAAATTTTGGAATGGGGATCTCATTTGAATGTAGCACAGGTCGTATCGCGGTGTCGAAATTTGGGTACTCGATACAATGTTTATTTTTCTTAGTGAAGCCCGAAGTCTTGACAAAGCAAAGGTAGCAATCAGTCTCGTGGTTAGTGGCTCTCGCCACACCTGATATGGAAAAAAAATTGTAAAGCGTTAACAAAAGCGACGAGAGACTTGTTTTTATGAATTTTATCAAAAGTTATCACCCAAACATTTAACATTTCTATGTGTTTCAACCTTATGCAATATTTGAGATTCTTATAAACATTTTCTGTAAATTTTTGTTTATGTACCTAAGTTACAATTACATTTAGGTAAGTTACAGTATACTAGTGATTAAATTACGTAGTTTTATGAAATCATAAACTTACCATCGGAACTCCAAAAGGTATTTTTGAATCCGAACCCTTCGTCCAATGTCGCAGTCTTTCAATGCATATAGTGCAGGCTTTATGTGGAGCCCACGATTTATCTTGGTCCCCAGTTTTATGCCAAAATAAGCTAAGTAAGCTCTTTTTACGAAGTCAGTTATATTTGCTCGTTCATGTGGAAGTGTAAAATTTCCACATATATAACAGAAGGAATCAGGGTTGTTTTTGCATTTGAACTTTCTAGTGCTTGATGACATATTGCTTGATTGTTCTGCCAATTTGTAAAGGTATTTAAAGCCCTTAATTCATATAAATTTAAGAAAATCTGAAATATAAACACAAAAATTAGTTTAAATAGGTACTTATTATGAAATAGGTACTTACAATCTATGAAATTAAACTAGAAACACGGATGAGTAGGTACAATATAAATTACGTCTAATTAAATCAACTATATTAAATCACGATGACAAAATTACTCACTAAATCATATGCCAATTCAAAATTATGTTAATGCCCAAACTTAATTAACTAACTCAACTGACTGACTGACTGACTGACTGACTGACTGACTGACTGACTGACTGACTGACTGATTGAATTGACTGATTAACTCTGGAAACGAGTCGCTTTTATATATTTTAGTTGTCCCTCTAGAATACTCTACAGAGAACAGGAACGCTCGAGAAAATTTTAGAATTCTATGATATTTTTAGCTTAATTTACTAATATTAAAATGGGTTAAAAATGACAAAATTAAAAATATTTTTAGGGTGTTACATATAAAAATATACATAATACAACAATACCATAACAATAGGTACAAATACCTAGATAAAAACCTAGTTGCATAATGTGTAACTGCAAAAAGACAGCGAGTATTGAGAAAAAAACCTTTTTATGAATACGACGAAAGAAGAGGGGTGTTGAGCAAAATTAGGACCTGATAGAGCAAAACCGAGTAAAAATTCGTGCTCAGCGCACCCAAATTACCTAGAACTAACTGTCAAATCTAATTCAATAGACAAAAATTTGAAATTTGTTCCCCAGTGAAATTATTGGTTTTCTTTAACCCTTTAATGACGGATGGTACCTTAAGGTCCACCAGAAATAATAATATAAATTGTACCACAATGCCTCGTTTCTATAAATGTTTCTACATGTTTATATATAGATGTCATTTAGTTGTTGAGAAAGAAACCCAAAATGTGTATCATTTCAGTGACTAGTTACTAAAATATTTAGTTTTGAATAACAATAAAACCTATACGTTCTGGTAACAAGAGTGACCGCATATGCTGCGGACTAGTCCTTAAAGGGTTAAACTCCTTCGCAACATCTAAGGTCATATGACGGAGGGGACCTACAGCTTTACGTGGGATCCGAACCACGGGTCGCTACATAGTCTGGACGTAGCGGACTGTCTACCATCCAACTACTACCCAGACTCAATGTCGCTTAACTTCGCTGATCAACGGGAAGCGGTGTAATTTATAAAGTTAGGACACATTTAGTTATAATAAAGCAAGAATATTAGTAGAATGACCGCAAAATGGACGAGCGCAGAGCAATTGCAATGTTGATCAATTGTTGCAAGGTGCCAACCTTCTTCCCCCTCCTTGTTGCAAGGTGTCAACCCCCTTCCCCCATGGTGCCAGTGCTCTTCCTTATATATATATATATACCCCCCTCACACGCACACAGACAAAGGTCTGAGATAAAATAAAAATTCATATCTCTTAATTAAATTGACTGAATGAATGAATGTTAACTCACGAGTGATAGGTGTTGCTACTTACTTAACCCCTAATTCTCTTCTCTTAGCCCCCTAGTCTTTCCTTTCTCTCGGGCTAACCTTAGAGTGGATCTTAGGGTCTTTGTTAGCCTAAGCTTCTGTAGATAACATAAACGCCTCGCGACAACTAACAGCCAGACTCATTCATTGACTTTATGATAATTATATATTTAAGGTTAATTAATTAATTAATTATTAATGATTATTACGAATATGTTTAAGATCTTGTCTACCTTTTCTTTGATCATATCTATGGAGGTAGTATTTTTTCAGTTCTTTACATTTATCATTTTAATAATTAATAATTATATTAAACTAATAAAAATATATGGTACAAATATTTGAGGTAACTTTTGTTATAAAAGTCAGCAAACATGGAATAACGGTCATCTGAAGTTGTAAATATTACTTTCATAGATATATTTAAAGATAAAATAGACGAGGTCATAAACAGAGTGAAAATAATTAATTAATATTTCTTTAATTTGTAATTAATTATATACTGTATAATTAATAATTGCATATTTATATATTTCATAATAATATAAACTGAAGCTTTGTTTGAAAGATATGAATTTTTATCTTATTTCCAGATCTTTATCGGAGAACCTGTCTGCAACCATGGTTAAACTTCGTTTAACTTCCGCACGAATTTTTCATTCTGACGAAAGTTAAGCTTGTCACTCCACCTTAGACCTACAGTTTAACGTGGACTCTGAACCACGCTTCACTAGCAGCAGCCCAGTCTTAACCACTAGGCTATCTAGGGTACCCATTTATCTACCAACCAACTTTTTTTATTGTGTGGAAGGATTAACAGCCAGGTTTTGCTGCACGCCGCCTGCCGTCACCGGGTATCGATCCCAGGGCCGATGGATTTGTAGAGAGCGACGCTACCCACACTACCACCGAGGTGTGACAAAGTGACAAAAGTTTATCTCGCCTAAAATTATAAAATACATGGATCCCACTTTACCATTTTTATAATGTGCTCAATTCCCATGGAAAGTGAAAACCATTCGCAAAGGAAAAGTTTTTTCTCGCCTTTTGCGATAAGGTGGTGAGTCTGGCATTTGTGTATGACGTATAAATCAATAGCAACAATCTTAAATCTAGAATTTCTGTAGAAGAAAAAGAAGTGAATTATATCTACAAGAAAACTATTGAAAGGAACCTTTTTTCTGCACCATTTGTTTCTTGAAGTATTATTTAAAATATATGTTTTCATCAGACACTCCCCTTCAATCGAGGGGGAGTAATCGTAATAATTATTATGTTACAAAATTTGAAATTACACGTGCAGTAAAATTTATGTTAGTTATTATTTTTTATCTGTTGTAACGTCAAACGTCGTATGATAGGAGGGACCTGCAAGTGAACCTGGAATACATTGGTGGTTTATATATATGTATATATAGTATATATAAATATAATGGAGAGTGTGCAGCGACGGGTTACAAAAATGATTTCCAAACTTAGGAGCAAATTATACGCTGCCTATTTACGAATGTTAAATTTATTCTCACTTGTAAAAAGGCGTATTCAAGGAGATTTAATCCAAATATTTAAAATGATTAAAGGTTTTGAATGGTTCGCATATGAAGTTTATATAAAATAGCATACACACCATTATTAATGTTTTTCATTGTTTGGTCACTATAATGTTACATATTACCTATTGCAGCAGCATCCTTAGCTTCAGAAGTTCTATGAGGGCGACTAGATCTTGGTCTGGTAGTAAAACTTCCTTCAGTATGGTTGCGTGCAATCCAGGGCTCTCCTGTTTTTTTAAGAACACCAACCTTTCAGCAACTTCATTAGTGAATCTAGCCTCTATCATTCCTGTAAATCAAATCCTGTTTTCATACCTTGTATTGTTTCCTGATAAGCAAGTTGCCTTTCCATGTTAACAGATTTTGAAAGCAAGTAAATTCACTCTGAGTAATAATCTCGGAAATATTGCCGAACATACTTAATTGAGTAAATAATTGTGTGTTTTTTGTTTAATTTTAAAACATAATTGTTGCGTTAAAAAAACGTTGAATTTACAACAGTTTTATAATTTTATAATTACTTTGCTGCAGTTATTTATCCATATAACGTTTGTAAAGAAAAAGAAACAGTTTCCTTTCTGACGTCACAATGATGTCGTATATAGTCTTTATTTTCAAATTGAACTGTTTGAGTCTGATTTCCAATTCACATTATTGGATCGCGATATTTATTTGTGAAAGGTATACATATTTTCTTGGTTTTCAGTTGTCATATCAACTAAATAAAATTGGAAAGCTTTTCTTTCCATTTCTTATGAGCACATTCTAAAAGACCTGTATGTAACCGTATTTTTAGGATTTTCTCATACTACTGAAATGCTTTGTATAATGAATGTATCGGTACTTTAAATTGAGAAGCATAAATTGTTTGTCCGAGTCTTCAATTTTTTTCCAGTGAATGAACGAAGTGAAGCGACTTTGGATCTAGCAAGTGGTTGAATGGGAGAAAAGCGACTTTGGATCTGGTTAGTGGTTGAATGTGAGACGAATGTATTTTTTTCGATTCTTTAACCATACCTTGTTCTGAATCCAGGTTCAGTTGTAGGTCCCTCCAATCAAACGACCTTTGACGATGCAACATATAAAAAAATAATAACTAACATAGATTATTTCATCTTAATATTTACCTTACCTGCGTAATCTGAAATACTTTAACATAATAATTATTAAAATGATATTATACGAGTATTAAATTGAAGGGAGTCTCCAAGAAAAGCATTTTATATTTTAAATAATACAACAAGAAACAAAAGGTGCGGGGAAAAGGGTCCTTTTGGTAGTTTTCTTGTAGACGTAATTCACACATTTTTCTTTTGTTGCTGAATTACTTAATTTCTACGATTTCATAATATAATGGACGAGTGCAGAGCAATTGCAATGTTGATCAAATGTTGCAAGGTGCCAACCCATTTCCCCATTTTTGCAAGGTGCCAACACCTTCTCCCCTTTTTGCAAGGTGCCACAAAAACGTATGTAAGCAAGGGGGAGTAGTTTATCTCTCAAGATGCCACCCAAACGTAACATAAGAGAGAGAAGGAGAGGAAATGTTCTTGCAGGCATGTCGCATCACTTAATGGGCGCTCTTGACCTCAGTTAGCTTAGAAGTCTTAATCCGCCAGTTGGTTTAAGCAGCCAGTTGGCTTCGAAAACATAATATCACTTAGAAGGCGTAAGTTGCTTGCTTAGAAAGGAGGGTATATATATATATATATATATATATATATATATATATATATATATATATATAAATAACTTTTGTTGTGCCAGATTGCGCTATTTATTTAATTAGTGCATATATTAATAGAGTTGTTATTCACAGCATCAGTTGGCTTAGAAATCTTAATCCGCCAGTCGGCTTAATCAGCCTTGGCTTAGAAGGCTTTATATATATATATATATATATATATATATATATATGTATATTCAAGGCAGTCCACTTAATAATGTGCCAATTAGTGCTAAAAATTATTTTTTATATTGTTCTATATTCATTATTAAGAATTATTATTATTATTATTATTATTATTATTATTATATTTAAAAATAAATATATAAATACGTCATTCGTTAGTGCTGAAAATTAAATTTTATATTGTTGTATATACATTAACTAAGAATTATTATTATATTTAAAAATAAATAGATAAATACGCCATTCGTCAGCACAAATCCAGCACTTGATGCTTTCGTGTATTCACACATCTTCAGGGAATGAAGGTGAGATGGCAAAATATGTACCTATCACACGGTATTTAAACAAATCCCACTAGGCATATATATATATATATATATATACAATAATAATAAGCCGAATCAGATGGGACCGAAAAAACTTCCACCACAAATTGAAACATTGAATAGCTCTGAATAATTGTGAAGCTCGACTATATATATATATATATATATAATATATATATATATAATATAAAGCCTTCTAAGCCAACTGATACCGTCAATAACATGTCCATTAATATATACACTAATTAAATAAATAGCGCAATCTGGCACTACAAAAGTTTTTAATATATATATATATATATATATATTATATATATATATATATATATATATATATCTATACATACTCCTTTCTAAACAAGCCATTTACTCCTTCTAAGCCAGATTATGCCTTCTATGCCAACTGGCTGCTCTGGCCAAATGGCGGATTAAGACTTCTAAGCTAACAGTGAGGTCAAGAGCACTCACTAAGTAATGCGACATGCCTGCAAGAACATCTCGTCTCCTCGTCTCCTCCTCTCCTTCTCTCTCTTAGGTTAGGTTTGGGTGTCAGCTTGCAGGATAGACCACTCCCCTTGCTTGCATACCCTTTTTTTTTGGCGGCACTGGCACCATGGAGGAGAGGTGGGTTGACGCCTTGCAAGAAGGGGAAGGGGTTAGCACCTTGCAAAATTTGATCAATGGACAAGTGCAGAGCAATTGCAATGGTCTGCACTCGTCCATTTTGAGGTCAGACTACTAATACTTACTGAGCTAATATGAAATCGTAGAAATTAAGTAATTCAGCAACAAAAGAAAAATGTGTGAATTACGTCTACAAGAAAACTACCAAAAGGACCCTTTTCCCCGCACCTTTTGTTTCTTGTTGTATTATTTAAAATATAAAATGCTTTTCTTGGAGACTCCCTTCAGTTTAATACTCATAATATCATTTTAATAATTATGTTAAAGTATTTCAGATTGCGCAGGTGCAGTAAATATTAGGATGAAAAAATCTATGTTTGTTATTATTTTTTATCTGTTGCACCGTCAAAAGTCGTTTGATAGGAGGGAAAAAAGTACATTGGTCTCACGTTCAACCACTAACCAGATCCAAAGTCGCTTGTCTCCCATTCAACCACTTACCAGATCCACAGTCGCTTGTCTCCCATTCAACCACTTACCAGATCCACAGTCGCTTGTCTCCCATTCAACCACTTACTAGATCATTCGTTCATTCACTGGAAACAGTTTCAAGACTCGGGTAAACCATTTTTGCTTCCCAATTTAAAGTACCGACACCTTCATTATACTATAAAGCATTTCAGTAGTATTAAAAAAATCCTAAAAATACGGTCTACAGAGAGGTCTTTTAGAATGTGTTCATAAGAAATGTAAAGAAAAGCTTCCCAATTTTGCTTAGTTGATATGACAACTGAAAACCAAGAAAAATATATATCTTTCACAAATAAATTTCGCGATCCAAAAATGTGAATTGGAATTCAGGCTATAAACAGTAGGGTGGATCGATTTTACATTTTTTTCGAGTTCCATATTCTAATAGAGACAAAAACTTGCGCATGCATGGGAAAATAGCCTCTGCAAAATCTTAGCTTAATAGGTAATCATCTTCTGCCCCCGGCAGAGCGATGAAAATCATATTTTAGTAGTCAAAAACGTATTTTTAAACCCTAGCCTAGAGTCATAAAATTTTGCGTGTGTGTTATTTCATGCCTAAGCAACGATATAAATGCTCTGGGAAATATATAAATGCATTATTTAAGACAAAGAGCCGATCTGAAAATATGTATATTATACATATTTTCAGATCGGCTCTTTGTCTTAAATAATGCATTTATATATTTCCCATAGCATTTATATCGTTGCTTAGGCATGAAATAACACACACGCAAAATTTTATGATTCTAGGCTAGGGTTTAAAAATACGTTTTTGACTACTAAATTATGATTTTCATCGCTCTGCCGGGGGCAGAAGATGATTACCTATTAAGCTAAGATTTTGCAGAGGCTATTTTCTCATGCATGCGCAAGTTTTAGTCTCTATTAGAATATGGAAATCGAAAAAAATGTAAAATCGATCCACCCTAATAAACAGTTCAATGTACGAGGGCCACTCAATATATTTTGCCCCAATATTTTTTTTCTTTTCAAGTTTCCTTGTAAGTTCCAGAAATTTTGTTCACAAGTAGTTACATACCTTTTTTACAAGTTTTTATTTTTCCACATAGTCTCCATCCTTTTCTACGGCTTTCCTCCACCTCGAAACAAGGGTCTTTATTTTTGCTGGTAAAAGTCCGCTGGGTTCCGCTGGAGCCACCTCTTAACCTCCTGAACAACCTCATCGTCACTCTGACACTTTCTTTCACGAACAGCATCCTTCATTGGCCCAAACAAATGGAAGTCTGAAGGTGCCAGATCCGGGCTGTATGGAGGGTGGGGTAACACTCAAGCGCATTTTTGTGATGGCCTCTCTTGTTTGCAAACTGCTGTGTGGTCTTGCGTTATCGTGCAAAAGAAGGACGTCTTCCAGTTTTCTCTCCGGTCGAACTCGCTTTATACGTCTCTGGAGTCTCTGTAGGGTAGCAATATATGCCTCTGAGTTGGCTGTTTGTCCTTTCTTCATAATGCCCACGAGAAACACCGCTTTCATATTCCAGAAGATGGTGGCCATAACCTTTCCTGCAGAGGAAGCCATTTTGAACTTTTTCTTGCGTGGGGAGTCTGCGTGATGCCACTCCATGGATTGGCGTTTTGTTTCAGGTTCAAAGTGGTGTACCCAAGTCTCATCCCCAGTCACAATTCGTGAAAGGAAGTTATCCCCTTCTGTTTCGTATGGAACCAACGACTCGGAAATATTTTTTCTTTGGCTTTGTGATCTTCAGTCAGTTCGCGAGGAACAAACCGTGAACCACTTTGAGTACTCCAGTTGCTGAATTATCGTATTCACATTTCCTTCACTTCCTAGCTCCAGTGATAGCTCCTTGTATGTGACGCGCCGATTTGATCGAATGATGCTGTTAGCACGTTGCACAGTATGAGATGTGACAGCCGATGCCGGGCGACCGCTGCGTGGCTCATCTTTGAGGCGGCTCTCCCTCATGTTACACGTTTAGACCAGCGTTCAAATGTGCTTCGATCAACAACAGCATCTCAGTAAACGTTTTAGACGTTTGTGAATATTTCTAACTGTTTCCTTCTCTGCGGTTAAGAACTCGATAACAGCTCTCTGTTTACGACGCACATCACTGTCAGAACGCCATTTTCGGAACTGCGTTAACCATCGGTTTTATACAAGGGCGTTTGAAAGAGGTTTTATACAAGGATGGGTGGTTCAAACTGGAAAAATCCGGTTACGTAAAACGCAGACAGTTCAAACTTAAGGCCCAAAAGACATTTCAGCCCCATCGCCTATTATTTAGCTTAGAAAAAAGGGTGGGGCAAAATATACTGAGTGCCCCTAGCTAATTCGTAGGATTTTGACGTAGAGCGTCGCTAAATATACAGTTCCATATTAATTCTATATTATATCATGACATTTGAAAATAAAGACTATATACGACATCATTGTGAAGTCAGAAAGAAAACTGTTTCTTTTTCTTTACAAACGTTATCTGGATAAATAACTGCAGCAAATTAATTATAAAATTATAAAACTGTTGTAAATTCAACGTTTTTTTAATGCAACAATTATGTTTTAAAATTAAACAAAAAACACAATTATTTACTCAATTAAGTATGTTCGGCAATATTTCCGAGATTATTACTCAGATCGAATTTACTTGCTTTCAAAATCTGTTAACATGGAAAGGCAACTTGCTTATCAGGAAACAATACAAGGTATGAAAACAGGATTTGATTTACAGGAATGATAGAGGCTAGATTCACTAATGAAGTTGCTGAAAGGTTGAGTGTTCTTAAAAAAACAGGAGAGCCCTGGATTGCACGCAACCATACTGAAGGAAGTTTTACTACCAGACCAAGATCTAGTCGCCCTCATAGAACTTCTGAAGCTAAGGATGCGGCTGCAATAGGTAATATGTAACATTATAGTGACCAAACAATGAAAACATTAATAATGGTGTGTATGCTATTTTATAAACTTCATATGCGAACCATTCAAAACCTTTAATCATTTTAAATATTTGAATTAAATCTCCTTGAATACGCCTTTTTACAAGTGAGAATAAATTTAACATTCGTAAATAGGCAGCGTATAATTTGCTCCTAAGTTTGGAAATCATTTTTGTAACCCGTCGCTGCACACTCTCCATTATATTTATATATATACCAGTGGCGACTGGCGTATAGGAGCGATGGAGCGGTCGCTCCAAACTTGCTTGAAACGATAAATATTAATTTAACAGATAAAAAATATATTAATTTTAAGATATTAAAATAATATTCTTGAAATATATTTTAAAAATTCATGTGGCATATCATGATTCATGAGGCATTTTGAGTAAGCCTTCATACAGTACATAATATTCTAAACTTATAGCATAGCTTCAAATAGCGTACCGCTGTTTGAATACAAAATAATATTGCAGCCGAATGGAGCGATAGATTTTTCGCTCAAGTAAATATAAATTATATTTTACTGTTGTAATGAAAATATAAGTACAATCGCGAATTTTTTTTTATAATAACTTTATTTTTACTAATAGTTACTTCAGTAATAATGATATAAGCCATTTATATGTATTTTATTAAAATTATTACTTATTTGTAATTAACTAGAATTGTACGTCTGGCATAGCCGCATATGTTAATACAAGTACAGTACTCTTGTGAGCGGCAGTTGGATTCGCACTAGCCTATTGTGAGTCCGTGTTGTCGTACAGTGGTACATTATTATAGTCAAATTTATTATAGTCAAATTTATTCAACAATTATTTTTATATTTTATTAAAATATTTTTTTAATACAAATTTATGGCTTCTTTTGACATATAAGTACCGTACGGAAGCACCATGTGATTGTTTATGTACTACAATTCTAAAAATTATAAATTTTATGAAATCGCACCCCCATACATTTATACCACGAGTCGCCACTGATATATACATATATATAAACCACCAATGTATTCCAGGTTCACTTGCAGGTCCCTCCTATCATACGACGTTTGACGTTACAACAGATAAAAAATAATAACTAACATAAATTTTACTGCACGTGTAATTTCAAATTTTGTAACATAATAATTATTACGATTACTCGATTGAAGGGGAGTGTCTGATGAAAACATATATTTTAAATAATATTTCAAGAAACAAATGGTGCAGAAAAAAGGTTCCTTTCAATAGTTTTCTGTGTAGATATAATTCACTTCTTTTTCTTCTAAAACGTCTGCAGTATAAATATTCTTCAACGTTTGTTTTATTACTTAATTTCTACAAAATTCATTAATAAATAATGTTCGCGTGTTTTTATTAAATTTCGCCTAACTTTATACATTAAAAATTTGCAGATATTTATAAATGCTTACAGTTAAATACCTCATATTACAGAATTCTACATTTAAGATTGTTGCTATTGATTTATACGTCATACACAAATGCCAGACTCACTACCTTATCGCAAATGGCGAGAAAAAACTTTTCCTTCGCGAATGGTTTTCACTTTCCATGGGAACTGAGAACATTATAAAAATGGTAAGAAGTGGATCCATGTATTTTATAATTTTCGGCGAGACTAAACTTTTGTCACTTTGTCACACCTCGGTGGTAGTGTGGTTAGCGTCGCTCTCTACGAATCCATCGGCCCTGGGATCGAGACCCGGTGACGGCAGGCGGCGTGCAGCAAAACCTACCTGTTAATCCTTCCACACAATAAAAAAAGTTGGTTGGTAGATAAATGGGTACCCTAGATAGCCAGTGGTTAAGACACTGGGCTGCTGCTAGTGGAGCGTGGTTCAGAGTCCACGTTAAACTGTAGGTCTAAGGTGGAGTGACAAGCTTAACTTTCGTCAGAATGAAAAATTCGTGCGGAAGTTAAACGAAGTTTAACCAAAGTTGCAGACAGACAGGTTCTCCGATAAAGATCTGGAAATAAGATAAAAATTCATATCTTTCAAACAACGCTTCAGTTTATATTATTATTAATATATATGTAATTATTAACTATAGATAATTAATTGCAAATTAAATAAATATTAATTAATTATTTTCACTGTGTTTATGACCTCGTCTATTTTATCTTTAAATATATCTATGGAAGTAATATTTACAACTTCAGATGACCGTTATTCCATGTTTGCTGACTTTTACAACAAAAGTTACCTCAAATATTTGTACCATATATTTTTATTAGTTTAATATAATTATTAATTATTAAAATGATAAATGTAAAGAACTGAATAATACTACCTCCATAGATATGATCAAAGAAAAGGTAGACAAGATCTTAAACATATTCGTAATAATTATTAATAATTAATTAATTAATTAACCTTAATATATAATTATCATAAAGTCAATGAATGAGTCTGGCTATTAGTTGTCGCGAGGCGATTATGTTATGTTAATTTAATTAAGAGATATAAATTTTTTTTTTATTTCAGCCCTCTCTCTCCCTCTCTCTCTCTCTCTCTCTCTCTCTCTCTCTCTCTGTATATCTATATATATATATATATATGTATGAAAATTATTTCACGGAAGTAACATGTGAATAATATTTATGATGAAAATAACCACGAAGGAAAAAGGAAACTGAGAATGGTGCTCAAGCGCTTTCGTCTAATGACATCCTCAGGAACACTTAAATAAATAACAAGTTCGAGACTATACATATATAGGTCACAAAAAAAATAGAAAAATAAAAACTGTAGGAAGAGCATACAAATGTATAAGGAAAAGCTACCAGAGTTTTAGCACTTTGCCCCGCCCCTCTTGTCTAAATCCGTTCTGAACGAATTCAAAACGACAGGATCAAGCCAAAAACCGTGACCCGACAATTCAGCGCAGGACAATTCAGCGCCGACAATTCACCGCCGACAATTCAGCGCAAGACAATTCAGCGCAAGACAATTCAGCGCAAGACAATTCAGCGCGAAAATACCAACAAAGAAGAAGAAAGAACAAATCCAGAGGGAAGAGAGGCTTGCAACTGTTAGGTTAGGTTAGGTTAGGTTAGGTTAGGTTTTTAGTTTTTGAAATAAAATCTTAATTTTAACAATTCTAACAAATTTTGTTTTTTTAAATAAAATTTTAATAATTATACTCCTTTGAATTTTATCTCCGATTTGTCACTCCTTCGTTATGTCACTCCTTCGTTACGGTATTTATGTCACTCCTTTGTTATGTCACTCCTTTGAAATGTCACTCCTTCGATACAGACCCAATTTAGCATATATATAAATATACAAATTTTTCTCTTTTTATTTATTGCGATTTATTTTTATTATTTTTAACTAAACTTTTAACTGTACTGACTTGCGCTGAATTGTCGACGCTGAATTGTCTTGCGCTGAATTGTCTTTGCGCTGAATTGTCGGCGCTGAATTGTCGGCGCTGAATTGTCCTGCGCTGAATTGTCGGTGCTCCCCAAAAAAGACCCTGGCTAATGTTAAAATTATTTGTAAGTTGAATAATAGCAGACTCAAGAATATTTCTATTGACAATGTTGCTCGAGTGAAACAGAATTGAAGCATTATTCCAATCAATACAGTGGGATAACTCTGACAAATGGACGTAAATGGCACTGGACGACTGTCCCGTTCTAACGGAATATTGATGCTGTTTTACACGCGCGTGCAAATCCTTTTCCGTCTGTCCAATGTAAAAGGAATCACATTGTTTACAGCCAATTTTATAGATAATGCCTGAATTATTGGTAGGGCTATTTTTTCCGATGATATTTTTCATAATATTGTCATATGAAAATACTACATTAATATTCAAAAGTTTAAGTACATTAGCAATGTCTAAAAAGCCTGGGAAAAATGGAAGTACTGAAATATTCTTCGATAAAGTGCAAAATTCCTAAAATACAATATAATCAATAGAGAAACAAATTAACTAAAATAATAAAAATTTCAAAATATAACTATTATAACAATCAATTTTCCAAACATAAAGGAGACATGAAAAACACTTGGACAACCATAAACAATCTTCTCGGAAAACAAATTAAGAAAAATTCAATGGAGAAATTAAATGTTGATAATAAAGAAATTACTGATCATACTGCTATTGCAGACTCTTTAAATGCACATTTTACTTCAACAGCGGATAAGCTTCGCTCACAATTAATAAATAATGATCACTCACCTCTAGAATATATGCCACCCAGCCCACTAAATTCATTTTCGTTTGTTCCTGCTACCTCTACTGAGGTCCAGAATATTATTGGTAAATTAAAAAATACAAAAAATAACATTCATAACATTCCTGTACCTATATTGAAACTTGTTAAAGATAAGATATCTGTAACTTTGGCTAAAATTATCAATCAAAGTATTTCCAAAGAAATATTCCCATCAATGCTAAAAACTGGTTTATAACACCCCTTTTTAAAGGGGGTGATCTTACACTAGCAACAAATTACAGGCCGGTGTGTTCATTATCTGTGTTCAGCAAAGTTTTTGAAAAAATTGTGAAAAGTAGAATGCAGCGATATTTAGAATCCAACAATTTATTACCTCCAAATCAATATGGCTTCCGTAATAATAAAACAACGAAAATGGCTATTTTAAATCTTATGGAAAATGTAAATAGTATAGCTAAGGAGAACAAAGAAATAGTGATATCAATATTTATAGATTTGAGTAAGGCGTTTGATGTAATAGACGATAATATTCTACTTAATAAATTATATTGTTACGGCTTAGAGGAGAAATCAGTGAATGGTTTAAAAGTTATTTGTCCAATAGATATCATTTTGTATCAGTAAATAAGGTTTGCTCAACTAAAGCTCTTGTCAAACATGGTGTGCCATAGGGCTCAGTTCTGGGTCCACTGTTATTTTTATTATATGTAAATGACCTTCCACGTTCATCTGATATACTGAACTTCATAACGTTTGCAGATGATACAACTCTCTTTTTCTTGCAAAAATGTTAATACAGCTAAGAATATATTTCATTCAGAATTCATCAGTGTAATGAAATGGTTGACCACCAATAAACTCTTCCTAAATACCAGTAAAACAAATTTCATGATTTTTACTAATAAAAGAAATGTATATCTTAATGAACTTAATGTTAAAGAAATCGCCATAAAGGAGTGTACTGTAATAAAATTTCTTGGTATAATGCTAGATAAGAATTTGCAATGGAGTGATTATGTAAATTATATCGCGAAAAAGATTTCAAGGAGCGTTGACATAATGTTTAAACTTAGAAATGTAGTCCCTAAACAAGTTTTATTGACCCTTTATCATACTATTGTTCTTCCTTATATAACATACTGCACCCTTGTTTAGGGAAATTCCGCTAACAACTCATTGAATGGTATCTTTCTCATCCAAAAACGAGCAATAAGGTTATTATCTGATGCTGATTTCCTTGATCACTCGAGTGCATTATTTAAAGAGCTAAACCTACTAAAGCTCAACAATATAACCAAACTGGCACATTTTATTTTTATTTAAAGTGTAAGAACAAAATCATTAATTTGCAATGGGTAAATAGATATTTTGTAACTCATGAAATCCACACGTATCAGACCAGAAATATCAAAGCTTGTTATACCTCAATTTAGATTGTCTTCATCTCAAAACTACCCATTTTCATTGAATTGAAACTATAGAATGACTTGCTTGCCGATATAAAAAAATTGTGAATGTAAATTTGTTTAAAACCAAGTTGAAATCCCGATTAATAATGGCATACTAACAAAAATCTAGGATTAATGTCCACTAATATTGTTTAATATTGTCCATTAATATTGTTTAATAATGTAATACATGTTTTAACTATTAATAATACTTATTTACTTATTTATTTATTTATTATTATTAGTTTATAACAACTAACTGCTTATTTTTTAAGAGCCCAGTAAAGCCTAAAGCTTAAGGACCAAATTAAATAAATATAAATAGTTGAGCTTCACAATTATTCATGTCATTGTAAATTGAAAAAAATTTATTTATTTTATTATTAATAATAATTATTAATAAAGGTTATTCTATTCTACAGGGTGTCGCATAAGTCCGGCATCATAGGAAAAATAATAAAAAAAGGCAAACCAAAAGCTTTTATTTACAGAACGTGCTCAATATGTCCACCATTGTTTTCAATACACAAATTCAGACGTGATACCCAGTCAGCAAGCACACGGTGAATGATGTCAGGAGTAATGGTGTTACATGCCCCAATAATGCGCTGCCGCAAATGTTCAACACTCCTAATTTTCTCTGCGTATACCAGCGCTTTCAAGTGGCCCCAGAGATAAAAATCTAATGGCGTGAGATCCGGGCTTCTAGCTGGCCATTCCACAGGCCCTCGACGTCCTATCCAATGACCAGGGAATTGTTGGTACAGGTATTCCCTTACTTGGGTGCTGTAATGTGCAGGAGCGCCGTCTTGCTGGAACCATGTTGGGAAATTTCCTTCTTCGTTCAAGACACTGGGAAATGCTTCTTCCTTGAGCAAACGTAGGTAGGTGCCTCCAGTGACATGTTCATCGAAAAAGAGGGGGCCTATGATGCGATCCTTCCAAATGTCACACCATACCATCACCCGAGATGCACCTTGTTCCTTTGAAGAGGTATACCAGTGAGGGTTGTTTTGAGACCAGTAGCGGGCGTTCTGTCGATTTACCTCACCATTTCCATAAAAAACAGCCTCGTCACTGAACAGAATGGTGGACGGGAAATTGACATCCCGAGCATAAGACAAATATGAATTACGGTTTGTAGAAATAGAAAAATATGAATTTCTCCATGATGCCGGACTTATGGGACATCCTGCACTCTATTCTGAAGGTTATTATTCACACGATAGAGGATCGTTTTGCCTTGTTAGACAGATTCCAAAAATGCAGGTGAGTAACACAAATCACTTCCAATACTGTTGATTTTTTCTAATTAGGCATCTATATATTCAGGACTGGCGATCCTATGAGCGCGGAGAAACATTGAAGAAAATATGGCTCTCTTGATGGGGGTGTCATGTCCGGAGTAAAAGCGTCCGTAGGAGAAACTGTTTGTATTTTTCCGATAAATACTAAACTTAAAATATGGGCTTTCCCTATGTACAGTCTAGACCGTTTCACGATTATATGGTAATTTTTCAAATTGAATTTTGATAAACGCACACACTTTTATTTTTTTATATAAAGGAAGAAAAACAAATAGACAAAATATCGTTTTATTTGAATGATAAAAAGGCACCCCTCAGATGGCACTTCTTTTACATTAATGGATAATTAGAGCAAATATAAGACAACGAAAAATATGTTTTAAAACAAAGCGACTTAAATTCTATTTAAGACATATATTGATTAAGAATATAGGGATTTCAGTGGCTGAGGGACCTCCTTTTTCTGATTTTCAATGATTTGAAAGGCAGTTGTCTCTCTTCCTCACTCTTTGTGAGCTTCTCATTAAACTCTGTGTAGCCAGTTTGACTCCTCGTTCAGCACAGTCGTTGATTACTTTGACTGCCATGACCGATTACGGTGCTCCTCAATGTCTTCAAGTTTCTTGGGAATTTCTATTTTCAAACACTTGAAGAAGTCTTGTGTTTGAGTTGTGACAAAACTGGTAATCTTTAATCATTGGGTTTTGCAACATTCGGGGGTCCACCTTTCTTGCCCTCACTTTTCGAGGAGGCGCGTGGTGAAGGTTGTGGAGCATTAGAACCTTATCTCTTCAGTCACGAGGTTTGAGAAAAAAGCCAAATCCTACAAGATCCTCACTCAAGTACCCCCATGGTTCTGAATTTTTTGAGGGCTGTAGCACCCACTTCCTTATCAACCTGGATCTTGTAGATATGTAGCATCTTGAGGAGCGCCAAATCATTTGCTGGAGCATCAATTCCAACTGGAGATGTATACCAAGCTTGAAGATAAACTGTCACTGAAAAGGCGTTTATTCGTATCAGAGCTTGTTTTTCATGAGGGGTGAGAAGGAATTGGTTCCTAAATAAGTAAATTTTTAAGGAATAGATGCCCTTTCCCATCCATCTAGCTCTGCTGTAAGCTCCTGGGTAGTGGAATCTGCTATCAGAGCCTTTATTTGTTTTAGGCATTGGACAACCAAGGAAGATAAGTGCAAGTTTTAAGTATTCCCTGTAGTCACCTCGAGTGTGGCCCTCTTGAAGTTTGGAGTTGATGAAAGAAATAAGCTTGTCTCTGTGCTTCAAGATCCAATGATTTAAAGATTCTGAGGTGAGATCATTGGGTTCATAGGGCTTGTAATTCTGCCGATCAATGTTATCCCAACAATCTCTGAATCGATTTAATAAGGGAATTTGTGGACCCGAAGAAGAGAAAAACATGTCAAAAACTGCAGTGATAAGAAGCTCGTGGATATGGTGGCGGCATGCCAGAAAAAGGAGTGATCTCTGAAGGGCCTTTTGGATGATGGTACAAGCCCCAGCATGGATACCTGTATTGCTTCCAGTAGTATCAAAACAAAGGCCTGCTACCCACTCATTTACTTGTGGCCATTGCTTCAAGACATCTAAAACTGCTCTCCCCATTTCTTCTCCCGTTCCAGAAATAAGCTTTGGAATAGACAGTAATTTTTCTAATTCGCCTGCACCAGTCACAACAATGGGCATTACATCAATCTTACCCCCATGCATGGATGGAAGAAGCTTTCCATCAAAATGAATTATTAAAGGGGTATTTGGTTGGAAACTGGCTTTAATGTCTTCTCCCATCTGCATCCGTGTTGATCGCCGAGACCTGTAGATAGAGGATGATGAAAGTGTGATCTCTTCAATTTCCACTCCAGCAGCTGAAAGGGCAGGTGCCACAATGTACATAGCAGCTCTTACAGATGTTCCAGTGCGGTCCAGAGCAGCCAAGAACTTTTTATCCCTAACAATTACACTTGGTTCAAGCTTCTCCTTTTTTGAAGATGATGATGAGAGTGCTCTGTAGAACAATTCATCACCAGATGATTCTTCACTTCCTCCTGAACCGGAATTTTCACATTGGTTGAGATCCACAACCTTTGTCAATTGCCTCATTTCTTCCTTTGATTTCCTGCGAAGTTTTCCATTCTTTCCATGCTTATCTGTCGTGCTTTTGCCTTTCTTGAAAACTCCTTGTCTTCTGGACCCATAATCATTTTCCGATCGTTCCTTTGATCCTCAAGAAAATCTTTATCCTCCTGCAATTTTATTTCTGTTTCCACTTCTGAATGAGCTACATCGAGAAGCTTCTTTAAGCTGGTGACAAATTCTGCTTCATTCTTCTCTTGGGTAGGAGTTCGTCGAGTTCGGTTCTTGACCAGCCCTACATGCTTATTGTAAAGCCTTTTAAGCTTTGAGACAATATAAGGCTTGTGGGATGTAATTAAGGAGGCTTTTTCCCACATAGCAATAACTTCGTTGGCTACAGTTGCGCAAGCTACAGAGACATTTTGCTTTCCCACCTTAATGTGATAAAAAAGACGTTTAAGGACATCACTGTTAGTTGGAAGCTGCTTCTCAGAAAAACCCTCTTCCAGCACTTGTCCGACCAACCAGACTTCACACTTGTTTCTGGTTTTTGCCATAATTCTGAGGGAAAAAGTTTTACCACCTGTTAGTCTTAATAATAATATAATATAATCATTAATCACTCACCTAAATTATATTATGACTTGATTACTGTAAGAAAGTTGTAAAGTAACATGAAGTAACCTTTCTAGGACAGTAAATTGTGAAAATATCAGTAATTATAGATGAAAAAGCAAATAAAACATCATATAATCCATAAAGGGAAAAAATGGAAATTCTAGAATAGTTATCCTGAAGGAAGAATTTTCTAGAATTCTCTCTAAAGAATATAGGGGGTTACTGGACCATTCCTGAAAATGACCTACTTATCTTCCAATTTTATTTATGAATTTTATATACCAAATTTAAGAGGACATCACAAAATAAATAAATATATTTGCCAGAAAAATGAAATTTTCTCATGAGGGGTAAAATAGATATGCATTGAGGGGTGGGATAACAATAAGCTCTTGTCTTAATATTTTGCATGAAGTCTTTATTCATGACATATTACTTTTTTAGTATGTGTGCGTTGAGCCATCATAAATTTCGATTTTTCGAAACGGCCTAATGTACACGGACATCTAAAAACGGGATTGAGTTGTTTTGTTCCACGTCTAAAGTAAACTTAATGGAGGGGAGTTGATTATTTAACTGAAGGAGGAAGTCATCCAGGTCACGCTTCATGGGCCAGATCCACAAAATATTTTCGACGTACAGCAACCATGGGATACCAACCCTAAGGATTGGAAGATCATTTAACATTAGCCAGGGTCTTTTTACGCTTGATCCTGTTGTTTTGAATTCGTTCAGAACGAATTTAGACAAGAGGGAAAAAGTGCTAAAACTCTGGTAGCTTTTCCTTATGCATTTGTATGCTCCTCCTAAAAATTTTAGTTTTCTATTTTATTTATTTTTTGTGACCTATATATTGTTTCGAACTTGTTATTTATTTCAGTGTTCCTGAGGATGTCATTAGACGAAAGCGCTTGAGCACCACTCTGTGTTTCCTTTTTCCTTCGTGGTTATTTTAATCATATATATATATATATATATATATATATATATATATATATACACACAGTATATATTGTATAACCTTTGGTTAGCTTCCGCTTGAATTGTTCATTCTGATGAAGGTCAAGCTTGTCACTCCACCTTAGACCTACAGTTTAACGTGGAATCGGAACCACGGCTCGCCAGCAGCCCAGCGTCTTACCACTAGGCCACCCAGGGTACCCATTTATCTACCAACCACTTTCTTTATTGTGTGGAAGGATGAACAGCTGGGTTTTGCTGCGCGCCGGCTGCCGTCACCGGGTTTCGAACCAGGGGCCGATGAATTCGTAGTCAGCGACGCTAACCACTACACAACCGAGGCGCATTATATGTATATATATATATATATATATATATATATATATATATATATATATATATATATATTAGGGTGGTCCAAAAAATAGAAAGTAAAAATTTTAGAAGTGGTACCTTTTATTTTTGTAACATATAATTATAGACCACCCTAATATATATATATATATATATATATATATAAGGAAGGGCAAGACAAGTCCTTGAACAAACATTTTATTCTCGACAAAGCTTTTGGTGAGGCTCTCACCATCTTCAGTGCTAGAACCGAGAAAAATACAATAGTGACAAAATATAAAGTGAAAACTACTAGGGGCACTCAATATATTTTGCCCCAACCTTTTTTCTTAGCTAAATAATAGGTCATGCGGCTGAAATGTCTTCTGGGCCATAAATTTGAACTTTCTGCGCTTCACATAACCGGATTTTTCCGATTTGAACCTCCCGTCCTTGTATAAAACTGCTTTTAAACACCCTTGTATAAAACCGATGGTTAACGCAGTTTCGAAAATGGCGTCTGACAGTGATGTGCGTCGTAAACAGAGAGCTGTTATCGAGTTCTTAACCGCAGAGAAGGAAACAGTTGGAAATATTCACAAACGTCTACAAAACGTTTACAAAGATGCTGTTGTTGATCGAAGCACAGTTGGAGGCTGGTCTAAACGTGTGACATCATCGGAGAGAGGGAGAGCCAGCCTCGATGATGAGCCACGCAGCGGCCGCCCGTCATCGGCTGTCACATCTCACACTGTGCAACATGCTAACAGCATCATCCGATCAAATCGGCGCGTCACATACAAGGAGCTATCACTGGAGCTAGGAAGTGAAGGAAGTGTGAATACGATAATTCAGCAACTGGGGTACTCAAAAGTGTGTTCACGGTTTGTTCCTCGCGAACTGACTGAAGATCACAAAGCCCAAAGAAAAGAAAATGCTTCTGAGTCGTTGGTTCGATACGAGTCAGAAGGGGATGACTTCCTTTCACGAATTGTGACTGGGGATGAGACTTGGGTACACCACTGTGAACCTGAAACAAAACGCCAATCCATGGAGTGGCATCACCCAGACTCCCCACGCAAGAAAAAGTTCAAAATGCAGGTAAAGTTATGGCCACCATCTGCTGGGACATGAAAAGGGTGATTCTGGTGGACATTATGAAGAAAGGACAAACGATCAACTCAGTGGCATATATTACTACCCTACAGAGACTCCAGAGACGTATAAAACGAGTTCGACCGGAGAGAAAACTGGAAAACGCAAGACCATACAACAGTTTGCAAACAAGAGAGGCCATCACAAAAATGCGCTTGACTGTGTTACCCCACCCTCCATACAGCCCGGATCTGGCACCTTCAGACTTCCATTTGTTTGGGCCAATGAAGGATACTATTCGTGGAAGAAAGTTTCAGAGTGATGATGAGGTTGTTGAGGAGGTTAAGAGGTGGCTGCAGCGGAACCCAGCGGACTTTTACCAGCAAGGAATAAAGGCCCTTGTTTCGAGGTGGAGGAAAGCCGTAGAAAAGGATGGAGACTATGTGGAAAAATAAAAACTTGTAAAAAAGGTATGTAACTACTTGTGTACAAAATTTCTGGAACTTACAAGGAAATATGGAAAAAAAAAAAAAGGTGGGACAAAATATATTGAGTAGCCCTCGGAAATAGCTCCGCTCGATGAACAGTGAAAGCGAGGGAAGGTTTATAGAGCTGAAAACCAGCGTCCCAAAGTTAGTGATACTTCTCGGGTGAAGTGTCTTCTAAATATCCTTTAAGTTCCAACCCATTCTTACCCTGTTTTTATCTACACATCATAAAGCCATTAATTATATCAATGATCGCAGTGTAGGCATGATCAAAGATGGTATTTTATTCTAATATTTTATAATTCTCCACCACCAACTTCTCAACCAACATAAAGAGTTTCACCATTTCGTAAACACTCAAATAAATAACATTACGTTTGGCATAGTCTGTACGTTTAAATACACTCCCTGATTTGGAAAAAGTCACGTGGTATTGACCGTTCAGGCTACTGCTTAGCGGTCGCTCCATCTTTCTTTGTTACTATAGACATTGATGTTTCTTGGAGGTACTGCTACTGTTGTTTGGGCGTTTGTGAATAGCACATCATAACGCCCCAAACTCAGATGCTGTTGTGAAACGGACTGTTCACTTTTGCTCATGAAAAAGACTACTGTTGAGTCATGCGGCTTAGGTAAGTAGTATGCCCGCAAAAAGGGAGACAGAAATGGATCGATTTGAAAATTTCCCCCCTCACCGTGCTTCATGGCGGTCCTCCACTGTCCGTCATGACGGTCCCTCGTTTATGAGGTGTCTTGCATGGTCCTTCAAAAAAAAACAAAAAACATTCGTCTTCACCTTCCTTCAAAAAAAAAATTTAAGAAAGGATTCATCCTCGCCTTCCTCCTTGAAAAAAGTTCTTTCATGAGACAAACAAGAACAAACATGCAAAAGCATGCAAAAACATACATACATTCGAGTACTTTCTGTTCAGGCAAGTTCTGCCAGACAGTAGAAATGAAAACTTAGTGTTCCCCCTCCCCCCCCTACGTCGGTCTCTCTTCACATGAAGGTCAATCTGGTTAAAATGTCTTGGCCCCCTGACAACCAAGCTATTTTCCTTCAGTGTTGAGGAGGTCTCTTGTCAGGCCTTTAGTTTGAGAACACTACATATTCCGCCTTTCCTATTGTCCTGTGTTGTTTGGATGGTAAATGGGTTTAGTTTGAGGTTTTGTACCACTCGCTGATTTTTCTGCTGATCTTTGTATCGTCCGTAATATTGTCTTTGGCTGAGCTGAGAGACACTGACTGAGGCGCATTGTGGTGGGATGGCGGGGGGGTGGACCTGCAAGTGTAAACACTACCAAATCATGGTTAGCACCATGTCACGATCACGGTTAAGTGCACAATGGTAACAATTAGTAAGTCATGTTAATTCAATTGACGACAGTGAATCACGTATAACTGCATGAATAAAATGTGTGTGTGTACACATCGTTACGGTTCCGCGCGTCGTTCTCTCTTCACACGAAGGTCAGGCTGGTGCCCCCTTCAAGGTCTGTCTTGGTGGAAGGGCGAGTGCTTTCTTGTACTCTCCACCTCACATAGCCAGGTACGCCCGGGTTCATCGGGGATTGTTCTGAGCCAGGCGTCTAGTCATCTTTTGAAGATGTGCGCAGTAACTCCCTTCATGCTCCTCAGGTCTTTGGGCTTTTGATTGAACAGTTTTGGTCCTCTCACCACAAAGCTAATTTTTTTCAGGGTTAAGGATGTTCCCTGTCTCGCCTTTAATTTGGGAACACGACACAGTCTTACTTTTCTACTTTCCACCGTTGTTTGGAAAGTTACAGGGCTCAGAGTAAGATTAGGGACAAGTTTCTTCATTATTTTCCAAGTGTAAATAATGGTGTATCTCTCTCTTCTCCTTTCCAGTGGAAATAGGACTAGCTCTCATAATCTTTCCCAGTAATTTAGTTCTTTGCACCCCTTGATCTTGGCTGTGAAGCTTCTCTGAATCCCTTACAGCTGCCTAATGTCCTCTTTTTTATATGGGGATGTTAGAACCAAGAAGTATTCCAATTTGGGTAAGATCAGGGTTTTCAGTATAGGAATCATTATATTCCTATCCTTTCGTTTAAAGGCTCTCAATATCTGTCCCATTATTCTCTTTACTCTGTTTACTGCTATCTTATTTTGTGATTCAAATTTCGTATCACCAGTCCTTGCAACCCCTAAATCTCTCTCTCTCTCTCTCTCTCTCTCTCTCTCTCTCTCTCTCTCTCTCTCTCTCTCTCTCTCTCTCTCTCTCTCTCTCTCTCTCTCTCTATATATATATATATATATATATATATATATATATATATCTATATATATATAAGCTATTGGTGGTATGCCTGATAAAACTCTTTGAAATATGCGCGATGATGAAGGAGCTAGTCTTTTCTGAAAGAAAGTACAGCCACTAGGTTCCTGTCAAGTAGATGTACCCTCACAGCCTCGATTTAGAAGAGTTCCAGCTAGGCTAGAAGAGGATTGTGTTCCACCGGAAGGTAGCTACGCATCTGAAGATCTTTACAGAAAGACACATTATGAAGCTCTGAACCTCATTATAATATCCATAACTGAGAGTTTTGACGAGGTAGAGTACAAAATGTATGTCCAGTGTAAAGATTTGTTTGTCGAGGATGCAAAGAATAGACGTCCACAGCATAATTAAGAGTGTAACTTCATTTTAGGACTCAGACTTCCTTCCTGCAAGACTACATACACAGCTAACAACCTTCAGTATGAACTTTGTGTTCACGATTCTCTTGAGCAGTTAATCCTATTTAATGTAGTTACACACGTGCAATCACTGACACCTGACCAGTAATTTCTTATCTCCTCTGTGATTACGTAAGCAAAGTTAATTATAGTGATGCCTGCCACCATTACATGTAGTGAACGCTCGTTTAGTAATATCGTGCGTATTAAAACTTATCTGAGTTCAAACACGACTCAGAGAAAGCTAAACCAATTGATGCTATTGCATGTACATGAAGAAAGGTACGAGCAAATAGGTTTAGTTGATGTTGACTATGGAAACGTCCAGAGTCCTGAACATAGGTTATCCTTGTTTGGTAAATTTAACACATTGTGCTTTGTCAAGACCATAGTTCTGGTACGATCTAAGGTCACAATGACTGAAAAGGCAGTGAAGCATGCTGATATTGACATGAAATTAGCGTAAGACCTAATACTTTTTGTCTAAATATATGCAATTTGCAAACTCATCTAAAGTGTATAATTATAGTCAGTCGTAAGATGAAATAAATCTTCAAACTACTTTTGTCGTATATATATATATATATATATATATATATATATATATATATATGTATATATATATATAATATATATATATAATATATATATATATATAATCTTGTTTCATGCTTCATGATTATGCTAAGAAACTAGGCTGTGGCGGGGTTATCCAGCTATGTTGCTCAACATAATACTTAAATATCAATTAAAAATCGGCTGTGATGTCCGGTGCAATAAGGAAAGCAATAAGAGAGAACTTTATAAATTTTAGACAATGAGGAAACCTGTAAACTGTAGAGAGACTTGCTTGGTAATATATACGATGCAGGCAGGAAGGAGGGGCCAATCGCGAATCTCCGAGGATACTGAAATTACATATTTTTGAAAAGACTGTGTAGTGTGTAAGATGCATGCATGTGTAGTAAGGAATATAGTGAGAAGCGCGTGTTTGAGAGTATGCTAGACTGCTCACAGGTAGACGAGACATGTAAAAAGGTCAGGTGAGGAGGACAGTGATGGGAGAAACAGGGTTCAGACACTTCCTGTCTTCTGTTGGAATGCCACATACAAACTCCTTATATATATATATATATATAAATAAATTCGACTCGTATAAATATGCATGGCGGGTTATTATGAGTCAGAAGTTATAATGAGATCGATGTACAGTTGCCTCGAATGATCTGTTAAATAATTTTAAATTAAATGTTAGGGCTTACGTCTTCGCAGAATCTAAGATCGCATGTTGATACAACTTTCAGTTTTACGTTTTTAATACAGGTGAAAAAGCGTATGCTGCGTTCTATACGTACATATATTAGGATTGAAAGTATTTTTGTGGCCATTTGTACAGAAAATGATGTTTTTTATACGAGATCTGATATCATAAAGTATTAAATTTTACATTTTAAACGTTGTATAACGGTACGCTTCAGTTTGTAAAGACATGTTTGGTACAGCTAGTGACAAAAACAATAAGTATGTACATTCTGTGTGATTGATGTAAATACTGTGACTGACTGGTGTGACAGAAAAGTGAAAACAAATACGTTTATTATGAGAATTATGAGGAATTGTGAACAGTCGATAAATTAGAGAAATGATAATTAAAGTAATGTAAATAGGCGATAACAATGACTGCAAATAGAAAGGTTCTTGATGAAAAATCTCTCAACTTTCAGTACCTATTTCCCACTGAATCTATTTAAAAATACCAACTCCCACAAACTCAACATCCCGTTTTCTTTAACTGCATCTATTAAGAAAGTTTTTTTTTTTTACCCGAACTTTCTTATTTGGATGTTATATATATATATATATATATATATATATATATATATATATATATATATTATACCTTACCTTATGAACCTTATGTTGTTTCGTGTGTTGGTCTCTCTTCACACGGAGGTCAAGCTGGTGGCCCCGCCTCTAGGTCTGGCCTGGTGGAGGAGCGAGTTGCTTTCTTGCGCTCTCCACCGTACATAGCCAGGCACGCCCGGCTCATCTGGTACTGTCCTGAGCCAGGCATCCAGCCTTTTCTTGAAGACTTCAAGTTTGACCCCCGTTACGTTTCTGAGGTCCTTAGGAAGCTGGTTGAAAAGTCTTGGCCCCCTGACAACCAAGCTATTTTCCTTCAGGGTTGAGGAGGTCCCTTGTCGGGCCTTTAATTTGGGAACACTACACATTCTGCCTTTCCTATTTTCCAGTGTTGTTTGAATGGTAATTGTGTTTAGTTTTAGGTTTGGTACCAGTTTTTCGATCATTTTCCATATGTAGATTATGATGTACCTCTCTCTTCTTCTTTCCAGTGAGTACAGATTTAGTTTACGTAGTCTTTCCCAGTAGTTGAGTTCTTTGCAGCCATCAATCTTGGCTGTGAAATGCCTTTGCGTTTCTTCTAGTTTATTAGTTTCTTCCTTTTTATATGGGGACGTCAAAACTGAGCAGTATTCAAGTTTTGGTATAATCAGTGTTTTCAGCAGGGGAATCATTACTGTCCTGTCCCTTCTCTTGAACGTTCTTAGAACCTGTCCGGGGACTCTTTTTGCTTTATTTATCGCTATCTGATTTTGTGTTTCGAATTTCGCATCATCTGTCATTATTATCCCGAGATCAATCGCTTTCATGCTTCTCTGAATTTCCTGTCTATCTGGAGCATAATATGCAGTCTGTTTAAGTTCTTCTTTTCTACCATATCTCAAGAGCTGAAATTTCTCGGCGTTGAGTGACATGTTGTTGTCTTCTGACCATTTGTATATTTTGTTCGTGTCCCTCTGCAAGGCCTCCACGTCATGTACATCGCTGATTTTTCTGCTGATCTTTGTATCGTCTGCAAAGGCTGTTACTATACTATTGCTGTTTACTCCGCTGTCTATGTCTGTTAGCATGATAATGAACAGCAGTGGGGCCAGTACTGTCCCTTGTGGTACTGAGCTGCGTACTTTCGATTCTGATGATGATATACCTTGAATTTTGACGACCTGCAGACGATCACTAAGGAAGTTGTAGATCCATTTTCCCACTTTGCCTGTTATTCCCATGTCTTTAATTTTATGTGCTATTATACGATGGTCACATTTATCGAAAGCTTTAGCAAAATCTGTGTATATAACATCGTAGTTGTCATTGCCTTCCAATGCATCTAGTATATTGTTGTAGTGCTCTATTAGGTGTGATAGGCATGATCTACCTGATCGGAATCCATGCTGATTTTCGTTGAATCTTTCCCGTGTCTCCAGGAAATCATAAATTTTCTCTCTAACTATTCTTTCAAATACTTTGGTGAGGTGGGACGTCAATGACACTGGTCTATAGTTCTTTGGTTGAGATCTGTCCCCTCCTTTATATATAGGGACAATGTTTGCTCTTTTCAAGATGCTCGGTATTTCCCCAGTGTCTAGGGATCTTCTCCATATCCAGTATAAAGGTGTAGCTATTTCATTTTTACAGTTTTTAATCAATAATGCGTTCCAATTGTCCGGACCTGCAGCTGAATGTAGTTTCATTTGTTCTATAGCTCTCGCTGCATCTTCTGGTGTAAACTCAAAGTCTGTTATATACTCTCCTTGCAATTCCTCTTCAAAGAATGCATTTATGTCAGGTATCGCTTTGTCACTTTTTGGGGTACTGAAAACTGATTCATATTGAGCTCTCAATGTATCAGATATTTCTTTTGGATCGTCGGTTAGTTCATTATTTCCCGTCCTTATTTAAGGGCCCAATAGCGGCGCGCGTTTTTATATATATATACAGAGTCATGCAAGAAGTAAATAGACACCCTTAATTTTATGGTAAAATGTATGCATCCAAATTTTTTTGCCATTATTATGACTAATATTCGTTTCCTACATTTCTATCCTTGAAGAAGGACTTATGCCAATATTCTCAAATGGTCAAATTGAAAAAGACAGCTGCCTGTTCATGGAAGATGGAGCCCCATGCCACACTGCAAAAAAGGCGAAAGAATGCGAGGAGCGAAATGGTATCAAACGACTTCCTTGGCCGAGTCACTCCCCTGACATGAACCCCATAGAACACGTGTGGGCAATACTAGACAAGACTTTACGTAAAAAGCCCAAAAAACCAGCAACACGATCAGAATTGTTGAATCTTTTACGCCAAACATGGTTAGAAATACCTCAAGCTACAATTTCAGAACTCATTAATCCTATGCCTAGGCGAGTTGCTGCTCTTAAAGCAGCTAAAGGAATGTCAACAAAGTATTAATAGCTAAACCTTAATTGTTCAAAAATTAAAAATTATTGGTACTCTAATTTTCAAATAAAATTGTTACAGCAAAATCTGGGCTGTCTATTTACTTCTTACATGTCTCTGTATATATATATATATATATATATATATATATATATATACCGGTATATATGATAATAATAATAATAACAAGATTAGTATCAACTAATAGTCGTTAAAAGAAAGTTAAACTTAGCTATTACTCTGAAAACAGTTACTGTGAGAAAAATATAGCAAGATTGGGGTAGAGTTGCGAGATGCTTTTATTACGAAGGGAATTGAAATCAATATATTTAATTTAAATACTCTTAACACGTGTACATATATATGTAATAATAACAATAAATCAATATTAGTAATAATATTTAAGTGGATGTTTAGAGGAGGAAAACAGATTTGATGCTTTAGTTTTAAAGCCGCATTACGCAACTTGATGTTCTTTTAACACATGCAATTTTTAACGAAATTTGATGTACAGTAAAATTATTAATTCACATACCAGAAGATGGCATGGCATGTGAATGTGATGGTATACAGTATATCGATGTAAATATCAGAAAACTACATATTTAAAAGTAAATAAACAAATCTGCCCGTGTTATGAGTATATAAAAAAGTTCTCATATTTGGAGGTCATCTCGTTTGAAAATAAGCCAGTTTCCCTTAAAAAAGAGAGAAATTAATTTATTTATATTAAAATAATAAATGTTCATTTTATTTTTCATAATACAGATATTAAACAAAGAACTTGTCGATTTAAAATATGTTCAATCTGACTTTGATTCATGTATTGTTCGCAATTTGTTAATATATGAAAGTTGGATGTGTTGATGTCGATGCATACTCTCGTTAGGCCTATTAAAACCTTTCAGATATTCATTTTAAGTTTTCATTTCTACTGTCTGGCGGAACTTGCCTGAACAGAAAGTACTTGAATGTATGTGTTTTTGCATGCTTTTGCATGTTTGTTCTTGTTTGTCTCATGAAAGAACTTTTTTCAAGGAGGAAAGCGAGGATGAATCCTTTCTTAAATTTTTTTTTGAAGGAAGGTGAAGACGAATTTTTTTTTTTTTTTTTTTTTAAGGACCATGAAAGACACCTCATAAAGGAGGGACCGTCATGTAAGACGGTGGAGGACCGCCTGAAGCACGGTGAGAGGGGGGGGAATTTTCAAATCGATCCATTTCTGTCTCCCCTTTTGCGGGCATAGTACTTAGGTAGTATCGAAGAGGACAAAACATGAAAAGATATGCACGAACATGAAACCAAAGTTTTGGGCGAAGAAAAAGTACTGTATGTACACAAAATTATTTAACATGTTAAATGATTCGGGAGTAATTCACTTAACAATGATCACTTTATTCGATAAATAGGTGTGTCCATACTGTTCCACCTTCGGTTACAAAAGTTATTCGTCACCGAGTTCTATTAAAAAGGTACACAGTCCTTAACTATGACTTCACTAGACACCTCATTATGGTAAACGTGGATGTAGTGGTAAAAATGTTTTAATATATCCGTAATCACTATGTTCACGTTTTTTGTTGAGGGAGTGTAGTCGTCAAGAGCGTAACTAGCTTCCAAAAGTTGGGGGGGACAACTATAATGATGAAAAATCTTGCGATGAATTTCTGTGCTTCTATCTTCTAGGTAATGTGTTTGCGACCAAAATGATGCTCTTAAAATACTATGATTTAGAGAATGATCTATATTTATGAGAGTAATAGGAAAATCAAAGAAGCATTTTCACAGCTACCTTATGTATATCAAGTATATACTTAACATTAAAGGAAAACAATATATGCAATAATTAAAGTAAAAAATAACTAGTTGTCTCATTAAAATATCTATCACTGCAGTATTAGTACTGAATCAGTAATACTTTCTAGCATACTAATAGGACATATAATTAAAGATTTACTCATCATAGATTATTTCAAGAACTAAATATTTTGCTTCACGTAAGCTAACTTAGATCAAAAGTTTGGGGGGACAAAACCTATATTATCCCCCTCAGTTCAAAAGTTGGTGGGGGACATGTCCCCCTGTCTCCCCCGCTAGTTACGCCCCTGGTAGTCGGTGAGATGTACATGACGTAATAAGATTTCTCATACCATTCGTTAACTAGTTTCATGATCCAGAGTCTTTGTTTCTCTTCACTAAGGGTCGATTCCTTAACCTCACATTGGACATATTCTTTGAGACAGGTTAAATTCGAAACGCACTCCAAGACGTCTTTAGCATTACGTACCCCTATGATGCTTTCGTTAGAATAAGCATAAAGAACTTGAGCATCCTAACTCTCATCCTTGTATGAAATAAAGTTGATTTAATAAACTTCTAAAGAGGTGTGAGAGGACAGGCGTCGAGTATTCACATCTTTCACAGAGTACCACTTTAGAAAGATACTGCAAGCAATATCGGAGGCTGCCGTTGTTGATAAAAAGTTAAATTACGGGGTGGAGTATAATTACACACGCAGGTAATTATAGTAAAACTTCAGCAACTGAGCACGTGTCCACGACAGAAATATTTGCGAACGACTAACAAGAATGAACACAGCGAAACATGATGACAGCGGATTGTGGGCGGGGTCTGTACAGCATGAACAGACAGGAAAACGAAATCAAGCACAACCATTCTTGCGCGTACTATACAGTAGGCGTACCCTATACATCATTTCCAGACGGAAATGTTACACACACACACACACACACACACACACACACACACACACACACGCAAGCACACTCAGTCAATGGTTAAAAGAAAATGATACGCACAATCTCAAGTTGTAAAACAATTTATTTAAAGTATAAGAGTTAAAAATTATAAAATGAACACTTTCAAGTAAATAAACATTCAGTAATAACAACAAGTAATAAACGAGGTAAATCTTAAAAATAATAATTTCTAAACTGAATAAATAGTAAAAGGTTTAAAAAATGCCTCAGTAAAATAAATCAAATTGTACACCGTTGAATTACTGCCCATGGAAACCAAAGGGCACAGTGTTGCAGAAACCAGGCAATTGAAAACGTTTCCTATAGGTGTTCCGGCACACTTTCGCCCGTCTAAACTCTTTCACGCAGCCTAGTTTCTAGGCACCTTATCGTCACCATCTTCTTCGGAATCCTACAAGCATACAAGGTTTTTATGAGATGCAAAATTCACGATTTCCCGGTTTGCAGGGTTCAAAGTAATCCCCTTCGTTTTCACAATGTACTTGGACTCGTTCCCAAACTTGACCCGTATACCGTACGTTTTCGGCCCAGTTGAAACAAATGAATCCTCATATGTATTATCCCCATACTCATCCTACATCTCATCAGTAAGCTCTCCAAGGAACTCACGTATAGGTGGTATATATTCACTAGGGTGGCCCACTTTTCATTTTTTTTTTTAAAGTATAGGTTATCGTAGTTTTTCCCATTATTTGGCACTATACTAGCACATTGGTACCATTTTTACAAAAATGTATCAATATTTAGGGGTCTCGCATCGACCTTGAAATTACGAGTTTTTTTTTTAAATGCGTACTTTTTAACTTTTTACTGAATCAAGATAAATCATTAAGTAGGGATGTTTTCTGAATTCTCTTGATGAGAGAAGTCGTTTGGTGTGCCTTCCAATGTCATACGACTAACGGTTTAAAAGTTGTGCCTGTATACAGGTAATACCAATGTGCTAGTATAGTGCCAAATAATGGGAAAAACCACGATCACCTATACTTTTAAAAAAAATCAGCAAATAGCAGACAAATAAGGAAGAAAGAAACAATAACTTAAACAATCACTTTTGCATTGTATTGACCTATTTTTGTTCACATTCAGTTCTCTTTTTAATTGACATTATGCTTCATGAATCTCATTACTAAATTGATAGCTATGAAAACTTAATCAACTGACCTTGACCATTTTGCCATCCCAGTGGACAACAGTGTGCCTCGGTGACGTGATGGAGTCCTTCACAGCCGTCGCCACTTCACGGCGATGTGACACTCTTCCCCGGCGAGCCGTTCGAGATGCTGAACTGATTGAGGTCTGCTGGTGGATCCGCCGAACGTGTGATAGCAGCCACAATGCTTACTACCTATGTAGAGAATGGAAAGTGGAAAGGAAACTGTCAAGAATACATGTGGGTTACGGGACACTTTAAAACTGACGCTATCGATGAATACTATATACAATACGCACCTGATTATTGGACATGCGGAAACGATCAGCCACTTCCATGACAGCAGGTGCATTAAGGATGCGGCGAGGAAGATTGACAGACACACTTGGCTCTTTCGGCAGGGGGAACGCTAGTTCTGTCTCCGACTCTCCTGACATGCCAGTATCATCATTCTCCATGGCCTCATCTCCGGTTTCGTATGCACACTTTGAGGTTTGCGGCTCCTGGCGAGGACGTTTTCTTCCTTCCTGTAGCTTTCTTTTTACAGCGAAAACTTTATCGTTCCCGCTCATCGTTGCCACCCGAGGACCACGTTGATCGAGGTAGAAGTCAGTGTCTTCTTTCTTGTCCTTGTCGGACAGCAGTCGATTTTTCTTTATATCTTCGACAGCGTCAGATGCTCAGATATCCCACAGCTTGTCTACACTGTCCGAAAACTTCTGCCGTTTTCCTCCGGCGTCAGTTTCTCGTTTTCTGCTCTTTTGGAGCAAGTGCCACTCTTTCCACAATGCCTCTAGCTTCCGTTCGCAGTTGAGCTTTGTGATTGTTTTAATGCTGGCCATGTTCCAAAAGTTTAAGACGTTGTTTACGGTTTCTTTGAATGCGTCTTTCCTGTTAGCAGTGTACTGGATAACACTGAAGAAGTATTGCAAAACCTGCCGTGTTGTTGGCAATTTGCTACCACTGATGGAGGACGACGGTTGGCCAACTAAAAAAATTTCCGAGGCCGATCTTAGAGAAGGTAGCGATGTTATTTTCGCCTTTCCTTTTGATGACTCTCTATTTGTAGCTTCAAGAGTTCTTCCAGTTATGGTTGCCATCGATTTGTCCATGACAAAGGATGAGGAATTCAGACAGAATTTCAAAATGTTATGATCTGCAAAAAAAGAAGTAGGTTAGGTACCTGGCACAGGCATAGTGCATTTTCTAATTACCTATATACATTATACATTCCGCCCGGGTATGGTGACTCATTTTTTTGAAAAGTATAGGTGATCGTGGTTTTTCCCATTATTTGGCACTATACTAGCACATTGGTATTACCTGTATACAGGCACAACCTTTAAACCGTTAGTCGTATGACATTGGCAGGCACACCAAACGACTTCTCTCATCAAGAGGATTCAGAAAACATCCCTACTTAATGATTTATCTTGATTCAGTAAAAAGTTAAAAGTACGCATTTTTTAAAAAAAACTAGTAATTTCAAGGTCGATGCGAGACCCCTAAATATTGATCAATTTTTTTAAAAATGGTACCAATGTGCTAGTATAGTGCCAAATAATGGGAAAAACCACGATTACCTATACTTTTAAAAAAAAATTGAAAAGTGGGCCACCCTAATATTCACCAACCCTCGCCGTAAACACCACACTACCAGTGTACAATTTTAAGGACCTCAGTATTATGGGTGCAAAAGGAGAGAGTGCAATGCAATTGCAAATGTTGTTCAATGTTGCAAGAGTGCTAGTGCCAGCACCAACCCCTTGTTGCAAAGCACCCCCTTTGTTGCAAGCCACTCCCGAAAGGGGGGAGGGGGTTGTTGCAAGAGAAAAAAGGGGTTATCTACAGATCTACAGAAGCTAAGGCTAACAAAGACCCTAAGATCCACTCTAAAGTTAGCCCGAGAGAGAGGAAAGAGGAGGGGGTTAAAATAGGAGAATAAGGGGTTAAATGAGTATCATTCGTGAGTTAACATTCATTCAGAAAAAGAGAAAGAGAGACTCACCATTATCATCCGCTGGCCACTGCCGACAAGTCGGAAAAATAGTCGAAGAGAATAGGAAAGGGGTGAAAGATGAAAAGTAGTAAAACAAGAACGCTTACAAACCATGCAAACACAGTCTTAACTCAAACACTATCATACCATGCAAACTACGGACATGCAAGTAAAGAGAGTTACAGACATGCAAGTAAGGAGAGGATAAGAAAAAAAAGTAGGTAGAGTATAACAAAAAGTGGGTTAGTTTACGCTACTAGTTACATCTACGTTCGTGTTAGTCTAATTCTCGTTTTAAATAATTTTATTGCTGGCATATCACATGTTGGCATGTCACAAGCTGGCATTAATCGTCAACAGACTCAAACCTCGACCATCACCCCCAGAGCTCCTGTTGCTAATTTTTTTATTATTTTAAACAACGTTAATATTTTTAAAATGCCCATCTAAACGGTTTTTAAACATATTAAAAGCTGGTAGAGTTCACAACGGACACGGGAAGATTACTCGGATCAATTTAACATATTGCTTCCCAAAGCATTCGGGAAACAATACGTTAAAGTGATTCCTCCTCGGAAGCAATATGTTAAAGTGATTAATACCGGGAAGCAAAATGCTAAAAAGAGAAAGGTTGGTTAGTTAGAAAGAAATTGGTAATCTAGGAGATAACCTACCGACCGTAAACAAAGCTATAAATGTTAATAAAGTTATAAACTTGCTCAGTTCTTTCTTGGTATTATACTATACAAGTCGGTTGATGATTGGTTAGGTTAAGGCGTGATATTTTCGTTAGTTTTAACGAAAATATCACAACTTAACCTAACTAATCGTCAAGGGCATACAGTTGACCTACAGTACATGAAACGGAAAAGACCACATAGCGCAACAATTCTAATAAATTTACTTTCAATCTAATATTTTAACATGTTATGATTTACTTTTTATGCCTTTACTTAATAAGCGAATTTTTTTTATCGTACTCCTTATCCTAAATATTGAGAAGCAATATGTTAAAGTGATTAACACTAGAAAACAATATGTTAAAGTGATATACACTGAGAAGCAATATGTTAAAGAGAGTTTCCTGGGAAGCAATATGTTGAAGTGATCTGATTATTCCATTTATCAATTACTTTAAACGTAAAAAAGTTTTTAGCGATGTTAGTAATGAATCGTCTGCCACGCAACTTTAATCCGTTATTACGAGTATTGCTATAATCGAAAGTGAACAGTTTATAAAAATTTACGTTATCGATTTTATTAACGATTTTGAAAACTTCAACAAGCTCCTCCATTAATCTCCTAGTTTCAAGTGAATGTAAGTCTAACTCTTTAATCTTATCTTCGTAAGACTTGTTGCGCAATGACGGAATTAGTTTCGTGGCGCAAAGCTGAACCCTTTCCAACCTATCAATATCCTCACGCAAATACTGGCACCAAAACTGGACGACATATTCTAAATGAGGCCTGACTAGGGACTTGTAAAGGGGCAATATAATATTCTTCGATTAAAATTCGAAATTACGCACTATGAAGCCTAACATCCTATTAGCTTTTGCGCAAGACTCCAGGCACTGGTTCCTCACTTTTAAATCCTTAGATACGTGTACGCTTAAATCTACTTCCTCGTGAATTCTCGGTAACCGTCTATTACACTGTGTAACACTGATTCTGTTTATATAGAATTTTTTATGTTTTTATTTGCATCTGTGGGCGCTGAGTCCAAATCTGGCCTTCGTTTGTGTGTATCATCACTGGTTTCAGAGATAATCCATTTTTCATGTTTTACCAGTTGACAGTTTCTTGCTCTAGAAATTGCCCGAAACTTCCACTGTGCTATATAAAGAAGAGCGCAGAGTCTGAGAAGTCAGTAAGTGTGAGCACACAAAGAAAGCTGGTTGTTTGTCTGATGGTTACCAGCACTGAGGTACTGTGTTTCTGTGCTTCTCGGTGCTGACGATTTGAGTGTTATCGATCCTTTTTTATTGCGAACATTATTTCAGTGTTGTGAATACATCTTTTTTCTTGAATCTTTAATCTGTTGCAGATTTAATAACTCTTCTCTCTATATCTGCAGGTTATGATTAATGTAGTACAGTTTGGTAAAGTGAATGGCAACTAGAGCTTGTAAACACTCGCCGGATATATTCTGCTACGTTTGTGAGTATTACATAGGCCCCAAGCAAGTATCGCACAAGATTGTGAAAGGCACCAAGTTCTGGATCGCGTATCGGCTCTATTTTGGTATGCCTATGGGTGACCAAGATAAGTCCTGGGCACCCCATGTGGTCTGTGGAAGCTACCGCTCCACACTTGAAGGGTGGCTGCGGGGAGTACGCAAGGCAATGTCCTTTGCGGCACCCAGAATATGGAGATAACCAAAGAGCCACCACGACGATTGCTACTACTGCATGGTAGATGTTTCTAAGTACAGGAAAGTTAAAGGAAGGCAGACTCTTCAGTATCCAAGCATAGCGTCGTCCATAGCTCCTGTACCACATGGCGAAGGTCTTCCAATACCACGTCCACCAGAACAGGTATCTATCCATTACGTTACCTTCTGTATTTACAGACTATGGGTCATTATGTGTCGATTTTTCTTAGTGCTGATGCTCTTCTACATATATAGCTATGCCTATATTTTGTTTCTTTGCTTTGCAGGTTGAAAATGAGGATGCAGCTAGCTCATCTGAGATGTCGGGTGGTGAGGACAGTCATGATGAAGAATATACAGTAACTTTCAGTACAAACCCTCACTTTCCAAATCAGAGGGAATTGGACGACTTAATTAGAGATTTGGGTCTGACGAAATCAGGGTCAGAGCTTCTGACCTCCAGACTCAAAGAGTGGAATTTGCTTGGAGAAGACTGCAAAAGCACTGTATACCGAAAGCGGCATGGAGAGTTTGCAAGGTTCTACGATGTCAATGGCTCTCTCTGTTATTGCAGCGAGGTTAATGGTCTATTCACAGCTATTGGGTTAACACATATACCCTCAGAGTGGCGCCTGTTTATTGACAGTTCAACTCGGAGTTTAAAAGCTGTTCTACTCCACAATGGGAACACATATCCATCTATACCAGTTGCACATTCTGTTCAAATGAAAGAGGACTATGAAAATGTCAAACGACTGCTCACTCAAATCAGGTATGAACAATATAACTGGGACGTGTGTGATTTCAAAATGATTGGTTTCCTGTTAGGTTTACAAGGAGGGTTTACTAAATATTCATGTTTTCTTTGTCTGTGGGATAGCAGGGCTTCAACTGAGCACTATAAAACAGTTCAGTGCCCTCCACGTGAAGGACTGCAACCAGGAAAGTACAATGTACTCAGGGAACCTCTTGTGAAGCCTAACATAGTTCTGCTACCACCTCTCCATATTAAGTTGGGTCTAATTAAGCAGTTTGTAACTGCGTTAGATTTTGGAGGGGAAGTTTTCCAACAGATTCAGGTCATGTTCCCTAAACTCTCTGAGGCCAAAGTCAAGGCTGGTATCTTTGTAGGACCACAAGTCAAGGCGCTGTTGAATTCAAAGAACCTTGAAGCCAAGATGACTCCGATCGAAAAAGAGGCTTGGTGTGCTTTCCGTGATGTGGTTCGTGGGTTTTTAGGCAACCATAAAGCACCAAACTATAAGGAGTTAGTGTCAAACTTGATTAAGTGCTATGGCAAAATGGGGTGCCGTATGTCTTTAAAATTACACTGTCTGCATTCACATTGTCATTGCGCTTATTAAGTCTATACGCTCTGTTAAGCTAGTTTATGAACTCACCTATTTCCCTAGTCCACCACTTGGGCCTACCATGATTTCTAACGCGCTTGGGCGTACGAGGAATAAACTCCCTTTCAATATTCAAGACTTTTTTAAACGCCTCCCAATGAAAATTTGCGTCATTACCTATAAATAAGTTATCCCAGTCCACTACTCTCATCCTGTCAGCAAAACTATCAAAATTGGCCGTACGAAAATCAGGGACTTCTATTACGTTACTATCCTTAGTGTTTTCTATCAATAACTTAAACCTAATAATTTGGTGATCACTACATCCCAAACTCTCACATACTTCTAAACCTTCAGCTATATTTCTGCCGTTCGTCATCGCCACGTCTAAAATATTGTCATCGCGCGTTCGTTCGGTAACCATATGTTGTAAAAATGTTTCTTCCATGAACTCAATCAGTCTCAAACCCTCATCATTACCAGTAAGTCTCGTAATTAACGTTAGGGCAGTTAAAGTCTCCGACAATTATACTATCCCGATTATTAATAAAGTTAACAAGAAGTGTATAAAATCTAGTGTCGCTATCGAGGGGTTGAACGGGAGGTCTATAAACAACAACAAAATTGAAGCTAATACTACGCTCCCTAACTTCAACGCAAATCGCATTAATTGCTGCCGGAAAATCTACCTTGACCTCGGTAGCCCTAAGGGCAAAACGTTGCCACCAATCCTATGTAACCTATCATTAGTAAAAAGTTTGAAATCCGCTATATCAAGTTCCCCCAACAAGTTCCGAGTCACGGTATTTAACCACGTTTCGGTTATAGCAATTATATCGTAGTGCCCGGAATAAATTATCGCCTTAAATTCGTTCAATTTATTTCTAATACTACGCGCGTTATAATAAAAGACGTTTAAATTATTTTTTACCACGGATCGGAGTTTTAAACTATTTTTCACCTCGGGCCGGCTTTTCTCGGACCCACATTGTTTAGAGAGGGCTTCGACCTATACAGCTTTCGAACGTTCTCATCGATTAACCTACCTAGCCTAGCATTCCCTATTTCATTGAAATGCCCCCAGTCTTTTATAAAAAGGTTTGGATCACTAAATTCTGACCACAGCTTTACGAAGGGTACATTTTCCTCAGCACAAATCTATTCTAGTTTAGTATTCAAAAATATTGTTTTTGACGTAATCCTAAGACCCAAACCGTGCCTTGAGGTAATACCTAGAACTATAGAACTAAAGACCTATCTGACCTTGCCTTCACGTACATAATTAACTCCCTATATCTCTCCAAAAGGTCAGGCACTCTCGTATCGAGCCTATACGAGTCGTTGCCCCCTACCATCGTCACCAACATCGAGTGACGGGAGGCAACATCAATCCTATCTACTTCGTCTCTAATTCTGTGAACCCTGGCTCCTGGTAGACAGACCCTCCTCCTCTTTGTTGGATTCCGTTCAACGAACTCCTTATCCATATGGAGGACTAAAGAGTCCCCAATTAAAATCGTTTCCCCCTCATTCACATCCCTCTCCAACTGGGCGAAAGGGTTCGAAACCTCGATAGGGGGGGGTGATTCCTATCACCTAACGTACGTGGCCTGGCTCCACCCTTAACTTCTTTAAATCGCTCCCTGTCTACTAATCTCGGATTAACCTTAACCCCTTCCTCAACTCTGTCTAACCTTCCCGATAAGCTACCTGTACTAGAAACTAGGTTCCTCACCTCACCCTTCAAATTACTAACGTCTTCAACGTTAGTGTAGGTTCGGCCTTCGTCAACTGTAACCCTACCCCTGCCCTCATCAAGCGTTGAAAGTCTTTCCGTCACCTCGCGTACACTACGTTTTATATCAACTATCTCTTCCCTTAAATCACAAAAGAAACAAACCGATTTCTCGATAATCGCCATAGGACCGCCGTTATAATCCTTAAAATCCAGTATACCACCGATTGACCCCACACCTAGCACACGACGCTTTCTTCGACGGCATCGCGCAAGTTAAATTAGTTCACGTTTATAACCGTCACAAGTTTAAGCTAAATTAAGCCGGCACGCTATGAAAGCTTCTAAATCGCTAAAAACCACTAATATTCAGTTACGTAACTATGACAATGTGAAAATAAACGCAGGTATATAAAATTCAGAACTTTCCAAGAGAAAATTAGTCGGCAATATTCAAAAGTAGAAACAAGATAAAGAGGAGAAGGAGAGAGGAAGAGAGGTGTTCGCTTGGCAGGAGCCAAGCGCATATTAAGACTTCAGCCGATCGCCCGCTGTCTTATATGCCCCTAATCAGCTAGATGGCTTAATCAGCCATTGCCTCCAGGTATTATCAGCCAGTTGGCACAGTGTGTACTTCGTTTGGGCACGTACACACCCGCCTATACGCCCATAAAATATTACGCACACACAACTATATACGCGAATATATGCGACGGGTTCGAGACCCCGTGGCGGCGCGTTCTTCCACGGTTGGTAGATAAATGGGGAACCAGGGTATCCTAATGACCCGTGTTAAACTGTAGGTTTATGGTGGAGTGTAAACATCCTTCCACGATTGGTAGATAAATGGTTAACCAGGGCGCCCTAGCAGGGATCCCTCTCTCTCTCTCTCTCTCTCTCTCTGTCTCTCTCTTTCTGAGATATATATATAGATATATCCCCGTTAAACCGTAGGTCTAGGGCTGGTTAAAAAGTTTGGCTTTCGCCAGAATGAACAATTCGTGCCGAAGCCATCGAAAGCAAAGGTGAGCGTATATATGTACAAATCTCTCTCTCTCTCTCTCTCGCGTTCTCTCTCTCGCTCTTTCTCTTTTATATATATATATATCCTTGTTTAAAAGTAGGTCTAAGGTGGAGTGAAAAGTTTGGCCTTGGCCAGAATGAACAATTTGGGCCGAAGCCATCGAAAGCGAAGGTGGTGAGCCTATATATGTACAAATCTCTCGCTCTCTCTCGCGCTTTCTCTCTCGCGCTCTCTCTCTCTCTCTCTCTCTCTCTCTCTTATATATATATATATATATATATATATATATATATATATATATCCTCGTTTAAAAGTAGGTCTAAGGTGGAGTGAAAAGTTTGGCCTTCGCCAGAATGAACAATTTGGCCCGAAGCCATCGAAAGCAAAGGTGGTGAGCCTATATATATACAAATCTCTCTCTCTCTCTTATATATATATATATATATATATATATATATATATATATATATATATATCCTCGTTTAAAAGTAGGTCTAAGGTGGAGTGAAAAGGTTGGCCTTCGCCAGAATGAACAATTCGTGCGGAAACCATCGAAAGCATAGGTGAGCCTATATATGTACAAATCTCTCTCTCTCTCTCTCTCTCTCTCTCTCTCTCTCTCTCTCTCTCTCTCTTTCTCTCTCTCTCTCTTATATATACACACACACACCCCGTTAAAAAGTAGGTCTAAGGTGGAATGTAAAGCTTGACCCTCGCCGGAATGAACAATTCGGGTCGAAGCCATCGAAAGCAAAGGTGATCCTATATATGTACAGGATCATCTTTTTAAGTTTATTTATTGTATCGTACGATAACGCAGGATCCCAATAAAGTTTTACAGTACAAACAAGAATTGTCTCGAAGGGTTGAAGAACTTTGTGCGCTGGTGGTTTTTTCTTTTCCTTCATGGGTAATTGACTCTGAAATTAGCTTCCAGTTTCTGGAGTTTTATTTTTCAGAGGAAACGATAAATTTTCCGAATCGATTTTAGATAGGGCACCATAAATCGATTCACAAAATATCTTCCAACCTCCTTAAGTTCCTCATATATATGGTTACCTATCATACGTTCAAATCTCCTACCATATCATCGGGGCAGAATACAAGTTAAAAAATAACGCATTTCTCTCTACGAATGGGAATATCTGACACGCCCCAGATTTCACGGGGCACCGAACCACAACACTGTAGGCGGAGCCCAGGTCCTCTGGTTGGCGGCTAGGCGGGCCTATGCGTTAAGCCCCTCCCAAAATTCACTGATAGCCAATAGCGAATCGTGTATTGTGTGTTGATCACAATCACAACCCGTTTATAAAAGGGGTCACTTTCATCTCAGGGCCTCATTTCATATGTTTTTTGGATCAGTGCTTTTGAAATACCTCGCCATGAGCCAGCTCTACAATTCTGCCGAATTGTTTGTAAACGAGGATGTCCCATCGCTCTCTGCAATTTATCTTTTCAACGCTGTGGACCAGAATTAACTTCTCTCAACGCAGACTGCTACAGAAATTTGTGGCGGCGAGAACGATTTTCCAGCTAACGACTTCGCAGAGATGTAATGAATTAATTTCTGATTATTTATATACTGCGGTTCGTAAAAAAATATTTTTAATTATTGTCCCATTCTCTGTTTCCTTCACGGTTATTTCGATATATATATATATATATATATATATATATATATATATATATATAAAAACGTAAAGAACGACGCTTGTATAGAAGAACGTTCCGCAGTTGTTTGCGGTTAAAATGTATATATGTTCGACATGCGGGAGGTGCCCCCTCAGGGCATTGGTTTCTGCTCGTATGTAGAAGAATTACGACTTCTGATTTATCGAGGCCCATGGTGTAGTGGTTAGCATATCTGACCGGCAATCGGAAGATCCCGGGTTCGATTCCCGGGTGGTTACCTCATTTTTCATTTGTTCGTTCTTTCTCCTCATCTTGTGCGGAACGTTCTTCTATACAAGCGTCGTTCTTTACGTTAATTATACTGTGTGTTGTTTGCAGTTAAAATGTATATATGTGCGACATGCGGAAGGTGCCCCCTCAGGGCATTGGTTTCTGCTCGTATGTAGGAGAACTACGACTTCTGATTTATCGAGGCCCATGGTGTAGTGGTTAGCATATCTGACCTGCAATCGGAAGATCCCGGGTTCGATTCCCGGGTGTTACCTCATTTTTCATTTGTTCGTTCTTTCTCCTCATCTTGTGCGGAACGTTCTTCTATACAAGCGTCGTTCTTTTCGTTAATTATACTGTGTGTTGTTTGCAGTTAAAATGTATATATATATATATATATATATATATATATATATATATATATATATATATTATATATATATATATATGTGTGTATATATGTATATATTATATATATATATATATATGTTGTGGTTTTAATTATACATTTCTTGATAATTTAAAAATTTATAGAAAGTGCTGCAGATAGGATTCTAGAAATATTAAAAACTTTGAAGAATTTTCTGCTGGCTCGAGACCCGTTGCAGACAGACGAAGCGAAACACACTCAGCTAATCTTACTTTTCAGCTGTAAATTAGTGTACTTGTTTTTGCCCGTTCTTTGTTTCCTTCGCGGTTATTTCGGCATATATATATATATATATATGGTATGGCTTTAGTTGTGTATTTCTCGATAAATTAAAAATTTATAGAAAGTTCTGCAGATAGGATTCTAGAAATATTAAAAACTTTTAAGAATTATCTGCGGGCTCGAGACCCGTTGCAGTCAGACGATGCGTAGCACACCCAGCTAATCTTCCTTTTCAGCTGTAAATTAGTGTACATGTTTTTAATTATTGTCCCGTTCTCTGTTTCCTTCGCCGTTATTTCGCCGAAGGATATATATATATATATATATATATATATATGGTATGGATTTAATTGTACATTTCTTGATAATTTAAACATTTATAGAAAGTTCTACAGATAGGGTTTTAAAATTACCAAAACTTTTAAGATTACCCGATGTCTTAGCACTCTTACTTTTGAATCCTGACAGGATATCGTGAAAGGATATCTGCCCAGAGGTCGAGGCTCGGTCTTTTTTCATATATATATATATATATATATATATAATAATAATAAACAGGAACACCAGAGAAAATACAAACATCCTTCAAGGTTTAATAGTACCAACGTTTCGGAATGCACTAATTCCATCTTCAGGGCTAAAACAATAAAATTCCAAATCACATACAAAATACAAATTGCTTAATAACAATTTAAAATAAACAAAAAATTATAAAAAGTAGCTAAGAAAATGTAAAACATTAAAACTAAAAGGTAAATAAATGTGACTTAATTACAGTCCCCAAAGATATCCTGTATTTCACTTTGCCCTATATGGGAACCTCAAGTTTTAACATTAGAAACAAACTTTTAAAATTGCTCAAGGAATTCTACCCACAACTGTGTATAAAAATTATATTCACCCCGTCTAAATCGATTTACCATTTATTTAAATACAAGGATGTTATTCCTACACTTCTTAAGTCATCTATAGTTTATCAATACAAGTGTGACCACTGTATGGGGTCATATATAGGTAAAACTAAAAGACATTTAAAATCTCGTATTTACGAACATCTCGGTAAATCGGTCCGTACAAATTTACCCCTTGGCAAACCACCTAATTCTCTCATACGTAATCACTCGCACAACAATAACCACCCAATTTCACAGTCTAATTTCACCGTACTTGCTGCCGGATGCTCTGACCTTAAGCTTAAAATTATGGAGTCTTTTTTATTTATAAACTAAAACCAGACCTAAATTCTGACGAATCATCGATAGATCTGCTATGTTTTGGTTAAGGTACTAGTTTATTTTATTTACATTTCAGTTTTAATGCTTTTACTTTTTTATAATTTTAACTTTTTAACTTCACATTTATTTACCTTTTAGTTTTAATGTTTTACATTTTCTTAGCTACTTTTTATAATTTTTTAAGTTTATTTTAAATTGTTATTAAGCAATTTCTATTTTGTATGTGATTTGGAATTTTATTGTTTTAGCCCTGAAGATGGAATTAGTGCATTCCGAAACGTTGGTACTATTAAACCTTGAAGGATGTTTGTATTTTCTCTGGTGTTCCTGTTTATTATTAAACTGCGTTTTCCGCGCCACCAATCAATAGCCGATATATATATATATATATATATATATATATATATATATATATATATATATGTGTTCCTCTGTGTATATTTTGGCGAAAAACAATAGGTTTTTAACTGCTCCCCTTTGCCAGGCGTCCTAATCGGGATTTTACCTTATTTTATCTCTTTCATTAGACTAATTTAATTTTACTTAACTTTATTTGACTCAGCATGAACTAATCATGTTAAATTCTCACTAAAAGAAAGAAACGGAACTTGAACGTGTTATAGCTACTTTTCGTTTTGATGAAAGGAGAATAAGTGATATGCATGCTTTACCGCACAACCAACCCAGCGACCTGAACACAGAGGTCGAGGTATTGGCTCACATCCGGTCCAACGAATGCCAGGTCATCGAGGAAGTAACGTAAGTATTTTTGGGGGGTTAAGAACAAAACGCATTGCATTTTCATTTAATTTATTAAATGGTAGAAAACATTTACAGAGCGGAACCAGCGTCCATTAGATAAGTCTTAATGGCGACAAATACGCCTTTACACAATATAGACACACACCTTTACACAATACAACAGGTGCTAACATATGGGAACTTTTTTTTATTTGCCTGCATACCGCTTTATCATTCATTTCAGTGTCGCAAAAATCGAATAATTTAAAAAAAATAAATTGTAAAACCACAGGGTCATTTCAGAGCTGAGTGCTGAGTGAATCAAAATAGTACATTCTTTCCCTATTTTTAAAATAAATTGCAAACCAATGAATTCCCTCACCCCCCACAATGTCGGTGTTCACGATAACCCAGTACCAGTTTCTCGTAGTTGGCAATTTCAATATTTCATTCTTCGCAAACACGCCGATAAATTTGGAGCGTGTGATTCGGTCACTTTTCATTACTCTCTGCAATGTATTCGCGTCCATTTTAAATGTCTGTGACCACGTTCCTGAAAAGGTGAACTTCATTCAGAGCTGTGATTCGAGGTACACGAGTACACTAATAGGCGCGTCTATAGGGTTGGCAAATTCCAACCTAATTGAGATATTCTCACTCTTTTGTGGACTTAAGTGCGTATTTATACTAGCAGACAAGTCAGGGGTAATATCCAATGAATAAATGTTAAATTCTTCGACAAACTCTTTCTGCGTTACGCCAAACCCAAGTTCATCACAAGCAGCTGTATTATGAGCCAGACTACTATAAGCTCTCGCGCAGAGCGGGAACACAGCGTCTGATGAGTAGTCCGTAATCATAGTCCCTCCCATCGCGATGCCATTGACGTAGTTATATTTTTAAGGCCGAAATTCTCGAATTTAAAGGCACTCTTTTTATATTTTCCATTCGTCGAGGCGTGGTCCTGCATTCCAGTTAATATCCTTTTAGGTAGAACTCCAAGGGCTACGTTTTCTAGTTGGTTCGAGGCCAACCCGGAGGGCACCGTGTATAGTTTGATCTGTACACTGTTAATTGGGTATTTTACTGTGGCGTGCATTACGTCTTTCTCAATTTCTATTTGTTTTGGTGAAGTTAGTTTCACTCGGCGTACACACAAATACGTCTCCATAATGTGAATCACAACGGGTTTCGCGCCCTCTTCTTGATCAGACCCTAGATTTATGCAGATGCATGCAAGCGTCCAAAACATTCGTATCTTTTTTTTAGAATTTTTAAATTTATCCTTCACACCACTTTCATATTTAGTCTGATAATAGCCATTGGCTGTTAAAAAAGTGTCCTTCGCTTGTTTTGAAAAGTTGAGGACATTTTCCAGATAGGCTCGAAGGTGATAATACCCCGGTCCTGCCAAGATGTTAACCTGATTTAAATACACCTCACACTAGCTGAATATGGAGTGTAAAAAGTTGGTTTCAGGGTATGCAGAGTAACTATCATCGCAGTCCGTTCCATCTGAATGGGCTATACGCAGTTTAGCGTACATGTGCATGCAGCTCGGGTCAAAAAGGTAAGGGCCTGAGCTGGGTATCACGAATTCTATAGGGGCACTCGGGGAACTAATTGTGTTTAATGAGTTAATTATAATAAAGTCGCTATGCTCAATAGAGACCTGAGGGGGGGGGGGTATGTCAAAGAGGGGCAGTTCCGATTTACAGCATTGTGAACTACACGGATGGATGAAACGCGCCATGACGAGTCAGAAATAGTACCACCTCTCTCGACAACTAGTAATCAGTCTATGATTCATGAGAGTAGTGTCCTCAGCTTATATCAGTTAAAAAAATTATCAGCCATAGGCTTCATACGCTTAGAGCACTTCTTTTTTATTTCCTTTTACGTGTACATTTTAAATGTTTTTTTAGAGTTTCTTTAGGTTTAGTTCCACCCATTATGTCTTCTGCCGCGTTAAAACCTGATTGTAACGGCTTCCTCCCTAGGTATCTGACACCCCTCTTCAACAGTGGGACAACGGTGCGTAGTACGGTTGAAAAAATGGATCCAAGCCCACTCCAACGCTATCACACCTCTCGATAGATGTAAATGGCCTTCGGGTCATTATAAACGACGACAGTGTAGCTTCACTGTTAAGCTCCCATCACCGAATGGGAAATTTTTTCCCTCAATCGTTCTTATATATATTGAGATGTTGGTTAATAGATTAGTTGCAACATTCACATAATGGGACTTGTCATATGTAATGCTCAAACTTTTCCCTCTATGATTTGGGATGTGGGCAATGCGCATCAGGCGCGCCTGGGTGTCACCAACAAATTGATGCTCTACGATATTGCTGTAAATATAGCACATGTCTAGGGAAGGATAGCTTCCACCCAATTTCTCCATCTTTAACTAATACATTAAGCTGGACAAGTCATGCTGTGCCTCGTGAAAGGTATCGCTTTGGAGAGCTGCGCTATATCGGCCTTCAGCAACAATTGTGAACAGCTCTTTATCTTTAATATTTCTACTAAGCGTTGATTTTAACATCAATGTACAATTGTACATGAAGACGTGTCTATGTTTACGACTTCAAAAAGTAAATCGTTTGTCAGGTACGACTTTTCAAGACTCTTGTTTAACCCCGTCAAAATGTCCATGGCTGTGTCATAATGACCGATTCCTAGAGATACATTTGTGCTATAGTACTGTACCTCACCGAACAGGACTGATCGCATAGTATTGTCTAAGGTTATGTCTAATTTTTCGCACTCATCGGTTCTTCTAAGGATCAGAAATACTGTATGATTTGCCCATTTTCAAGAGTTAAAAATCTGGTTGCTAACTGGAGTTCACATAAACCCACCTCATATGAATCACGCTCCCATTCAATGGGTCCCTGGAGTTCTGTCACAAAGTTGGCGAGGGTGTTGTTACGATGTACAGAAAAAGAAGAGGACGGGAGTGTGACATCGAAGTGGTTAGGTGCCATGTTGCATACTATTTAAGCTTCATTATTGCTGGTAACCCAGCCATTTCAACAGGTACATTTTTCTGTTTCCCTGAACCTTTGCTGTCTAAAATTTTTTCAATTTTAAAGACACTCTTTCCTAAATTAAATGTCACTTTCTACCTCCAGCGATCTCTTCCCCATTCAAATCTTCAACGTAATACATCATTATCTCGCCTTTAGGTCTCATAACACTAACTTTAAAAATCTCACATGTCCATCCTTGCTGAAATCCCTTCGCGAATTTATTTCCCCAAACGTGATAGCCTTACATAATCATTGATTTTGAAATGTGTAGAGTGTGGTGGCGGTGCTCCATCTCGTCTCCCCTCTGGACGAGTACCTCTTTCTAAAACTTCGTTAGGTGTGCCAATCATCCGGTGGTGTGAAAGGTTGTATGACGACGCCAATGAACCGAGAACGTTTATATATCTGTATGTGTTTTTATGTGTAAAATAGCGATGCATGCGCTCCTTTATGGTACATTGAACTCTTTCAACTAAAGAGGCCTTATGTATAGAACTGCTAGTGTAGTAACTGATATTAAATTCTGTCAGCATGTTCTGAAAAGTGCGACCTATAAATTCTTTCCCCATATCCGTTGAAAAATAGCCAGGAACCCTATAACCCTATTTTCTTTTAACATCAAAGTTTTGGTCGCGTTAGCAACTGTTTCAGGCGATTTATTTTTCAGTGGAATTAGCCACAGATATCTAGAGAATACATCTATTATGAATACGATGTAGCGGTAACTGTCATTATACAGTGAATATCTTTGCATGTCTGTTAAATTTGCTTGCCAAATAGAGTCAATCGAAGCCGCTGTTGTCTTGGCCATTTTAAACCTTTTTCTCACCGGTTTATGAAGTGTATAAGCATCCTGCTCCAGCAAAAACCTCTTAACATCTTTTTCCCGTACTCCGTAACCACCTTTGTACAGTCTATTAACGCCGCCATAGGAGGCGGAGTTAGAAATGTCTTAATAGTGTTTACTTAATATGTTAGCCATCTGCGTATTTTAGAGACAGGTGGATAAGGTTGGCCGTTTGTTCTCTTCTTTCTCCTCTTCAGAGACGCTGCTGCTGGGGGCGATGGCATACTCAGTTGTGACACATGCGAGACTTGATCCAAGTTTTTTAACCTATTCAGATTACGTATCAACGTTTTGGGGAATTTATTTGTTGTAGTCTTGCTTTAATATGATTCCATCCTGTTGGTGAGGGCCTGTCCCACTTTCTCACCAGATCATGAACAATGTCAACGATGTTGGATCCTTGTACCCTTGTTCCTTCAAAAATGACCTCGCCTGTATCGGCTCACTGTATGATGGGGTCCTCACTCAATAGATTATAAAGACTTAAGCCTTTATTCCTCAATATATGTGGGAGACTGCTTTTTAATACATGTTCGATGTGTTGTGTTCCGTTATTCTTTGGTTGGTCATCTCTAACGTCGGGCCAGGTCCTGTGTCGCCATGCTCAGCTGCTCGCGCTGTGCCTAATAACCACGGGGAGCTCTGTCGGATTCTTATAATCTTCGTACTCATGAAGAAATTTCTGCAAAGCCTCTTGGTACAAGATCCTTTCTCATCAGGTGACTTTTCACTGTTTAATAGGGCTAGCAACTCGCTTTCCATTCTTTTAAGCCTACTTTTACGGGTTCTAGAGCCGTGTCTGGAATCTTTGAACTTTGCAATGAAGCATACACCTCGTGCGGAATCACTACCACCTTCTTCATTATATTAATCTAGTCAGTAAAGGCCCAAAACTGAAAATAAGATGGGAGGAATGATCCCCTCTTTGTACAATAATTCGCTTTTTCTTCCCACAGTTTGACTTTTATGAGCGAGCGCGTATTATGTTCTTGTAACGACGTAAGCGAGCCTTCTGAGGGGGTTCCATTGGCACATTACATTTTATAACATTAAGACAGATTTCACAGATGCATTTTAAAAAGTCAGAGTCGATATTTTTAACAAACATCTGTTGCAGCGCCCGGGGCAATCGTTGATAGATTTTTATTAATTCACGATATTTCTTCAGCCTATTTGTCATTCTGGAATATACACCGTTTCAGGTTCGTTTGGGAAAATATTCGTTCTTAGAAGCACCCTAAACGTATTTCGCGGGTGAAGGTCACAAAGCAAATATCCATAACGCTGACTTGTGGTTTCTTTTTAAACCTCCAAAAACTCCTTACGCTGATTCGGGAACATTTGATTGGCTAATACCCCAATTTGTGACACATCTCTACGTTGTGCGAATAAGACTAGATATTGTGTATCTAAGGACACATCGTGCATGTATCTATTTTTTAAAAAAAGATTCTGGTTAATGAAGAATACGCTTATGTTAAGATGGTGGGAGAACATTGTAAATGTCTCGGCAAACGTTTTATCCATTTCCAACATGAGATCATCAATTTCAATGACTCATTACCCTTTAACGATTTAACGTCATATACACCTTTGTGGAACAAAATTTCATCTTGGTACCCGTTGAACACTGACTGATACGTCGAATAGCATTTTATGCAAAAATTTTGAGAACATTTCCCCATTAACTTTAATGATTTTAAGCATAAATACAGTTTTACTACATCCTGTAGGTCCCGATATAATACATGTGGAGGGGCTTGTGAACCTGAATTTTTCTACAGATTGTATCTCTAACAAGTCACACCCCTAAGTGGGCCATTTACAAAATATTTCAAATTTTGAGTGTGCTCCTTATATTTTTGTTTTTCTTCTTCCACAGAACCGTGAATGACGACGATGTACAGCCCCCATCATCGATATCACAGACACCCGATGGCCGTGTAGCTACAGAATCCTTCCCGCTGACGAACCCTCACCAGCGACACCTGTAGCATGCGACAGTTCAAAGCGGAAGCATGATGAAGAACCCTCCACGTCAGGTATAAAGCGTGCCAGGATTGCCGGTTGTTAGACCCCAGTAATAGAGCCCCAACCTCTACGTCTTACGACACAACCCCACAATAGTACCTTCCTCAAATATGCCCCATTTTCAGTTCCGGGTACTTCTCTCACAGCAGCAGCTTCTCATACTGTGGAGGATGGTATAACATTCGAGTTGGTGCGCACCGCTACCCCACCCCTGCCCTGACTAGAAATCGGTACGTGGTCAGGGTTGACCCTGGATCCCTGTATACCAACGGTGTTGGACTGCGACGCGCGTAGTTGAACGTATTGTGGAGTTTGCCCTTCAGAACCGCGACGAACGTGAAGTCCGGACGAGGTTGTCCTTCAGGTTCGGGTCAGATGACGGGGACGTAGATGATTTTTGGGTAGTAATACCGTTCAGACGTTTGGTGGCTGTAGACATAGAATATATCTTGGGCCGTATAATGCAGGCCTCTCAAAGTAGTACAGCCTTCAATATGGACAACTTCATGGTAGATATTGACAGAGTATTCCGGGTTGCGGGTCATAGTGCCACACCTTATACTCTTAATTTCAATTCTCCGGTTATTTACAGAAAGCATTTAAACGTCGATCGTGGTTGTGCTTTAGCAATAGTCTTAGCTCATATGTTCACTGTGCTAAATACATGGACGCAAAAAATTTGGCTGCCTACGGTTGTGCAGCGTGCTCGTAAACTGGCTTCAGATTGTAAGCTTGAGTTTGAGTGTAATATGGGTCCTGAAGAACTGAGAAGGGCCGAGCAGGAAATGAATGCACGTATAGTCGTATTTGGAATGGATGATCGTCGTAGGACTGTGTATGTTTTTAAAAGCAGCGTGAGAGATCGTACAAGACCTCTACTTATTTTAGGATTGTCAGGAACATCGTATCTCCTCATCCGTAACATAAGGACTCTCTACGTTAATTATGATAAAAGTCGAAAATATGGAAGGCATCATTATTCGTGGAAGGGATGTCTCGAGTTTGCGGATGATATAGTGAAACATTGTAAGGATTGCTACATGGTATGTGAGCAGTGTAAAGGCTACAAATGTAAAAGTCGTGTAGTTGAAACCGTGAAGAGGGAATGTAATGTGTGAAGACGTACATTTTTCAATAATAAATGCTTTGAACTCCATAAATCAATTGGCACTTACAGGAAAATGAGAATCTGTGAATGTGGCATGTTTCACATGATGGATAATTGGGGGAATTTCAAACATAAATGCGATGAAATTCACTGTTCTGCATGTCATGAAAAATATAAGGCGGATGGAGTGATGCATGTATGTTATATGGAAGATGCTAAGCCTAAAAATCGCCCTGGTTTAACCGTGTACTACAATATAGAAACTTACATTAAAGCTGAAACCAAAGAGGTAATTCCACATTTACTCGTAAGTCAGACTATCTATGATGAGTGCATGGAGATCGAGTGTGGCCCATAAGGGGCGAAATTTGACACACAGTTCCTTTATAAGGAGTTGCTTGAACACAAGTCGTCTGCGATATTTACAGGTGATCCCTTGAAAAGAGGCAACAAACTAATACAGATGCAGATAAGAGGTAATGTACAGTTTAAAGACACCCTGCTGTCTACACCTTGTAAATTAGCAAAACTACCCAAGGTCATGGGCATAGCCGCTGAAGTTTCTAAACGGTATTTCTCTTACACATTCCTCACTAACGAAACTTTGAATTACCTAGGACTACCTCCACCCAAACATACTTTCACTACACCAACATGAGTGATCGTGAGCGTGAAGGTTTTGACCACTACTACAACAGTTTTAATGAAGCTAGTCCATACAATATAGCTGATGAAAGTGAACGTTATTGCGTGAATGATTTGCGTGTACTTAAGGTATGTTTCCAGGCCTTTAGAAAGATGTACATAGCTCGTTTCAAATGCGATCCACTGCAAGTCGCAACCACGATCGCCTCATTATGTTTTACAGTGTTCAAGAATAACTTCATGCCTAAAGACACCTGAGCAGTCATTGACAGAAACAACCCCCGCAGTTACTGGCTGGTACACCTACAGCAACAGACCGGGGTATATATAAAACATGCCCGCAACACGAGTGAAGTACCCGTTAAGGTCAATGGTCGTGTTTTTGGGGTTGATGGCCTAAGTGAGGATCCAACCACTGGTGAGAAGACTGTGTACTCCCTTAACGGCTGCTGGTGGTATGGATGCCCGCGCGCTGAGTGTGCCGTCACAGGGGTCCTCCATGGAAGATCCCCCACCGACAGCCTCGCCTGGACCCGTAACCGCGATCAACTTATAGGCTCGCAGTTCATTCACAAGAACGTGTGGGAGCATGAGTATGATGCACGGATGGAAACAGATGACCAGTACCGTGAAGAAATAAGGGCCATCAAACTTTTAATGGTGCTGGACCCCCTCAAATGCGGTGACAGCTTGTTTGGAGGGCGTACAAACCCAGTCAAGCTGTACTTTTCGCCTATGGAGGGCGTGAAACTCCATTACTACGAATTCTGCTCTTTATACCTCCCCGTGATGATGAACAATTCGTACCTCATAGGTGCGCCTGAAAAACTGGTGGGTCCCACCATACCAACCATCGAGGAGTTTTCATCTAATCTGAATGAGCGCTACTTTGGACTCTCTTTCGTAGACGTGCTTTCCCCTCGCGATTTATGGATGCCGATCTTACCCGTCGTTATAGATCACAAGCTCATGTTTCCCCTGTGCGTGAAGTGCGCACAGGAGAACAACCGTGATTGTAACCATAAAACCAACCAGCGTAAGATCAGAGGTGAATATACAAGCCCTGAGCTGGCCCTAGCCGTTCGCCATGGGTACAGAATATTGAAGATACATGAAGTTTGGAGGTTTCAGAAGCTAACCAACCTTTTCACACCATATATAAACGCTTTTTTGAAGTATAAGGTAGAAGCATCAGGATATCCGCGAGGGGTTTATACCGAAGATGAAAAAACGGCGTATATTCAGCGTTACCGTGTCTAAACAGTCTTTGTGTGAAATTTGCACATAATACCGACAAAGGAAACGTTCATTTGGCACAAAGTTATAGTGAAGTCTGGGATTATGCCAACGCTCCCGATAAAGAGGTTATGGAGATCGTGAATGTAGGTAATACTTACATAATAAAGTACAACATCACCGAACTGGCCACAGATACCTCACGTGTTACAAACATACCTGTAGCCAGCTTCACAACGGCCTACGCCCGCATCAAACTTTGGGGTCTACTGCACTCTCTTGGACGGAGGGTGCTGTACGCTGACACAGATAGCGTGATATTCACAGCGAGGCAGGGTGAATACATTCCTCCTATTGGGGAATTCCTCGGAGAGCTAACTGACGAGATCAAGGAAAAGTATCGTGATGCTGCATACGCAGACTCATTTTTAGCAACAGGGCTAAAAACCTATGGGGTACGGGTGAGGGTGAGGGATGATATGAAGTATATCGTGAAGGCTAAGGGTATCACGCTTAACCATGCGAACCGTCGAGTCGTTAAGTTTGACTCGTTGAAGGATCTAGTTTGCTTGGAAGATGAGGGCGATCAGCCACCCCAACAGACTCTGGGGCCCCACAAATTTCGGGCGCAGAAACTGGGGTGTGTGAAGGAACTCAGGGGCACGAAGTATGCCGTAACACCTATAGGAAACGTTACCAGGTGCCTGGTACCTATGATATCGTACCCTTTGGCTACCTTAATCCTTGATTGTATTTATATATGTGTATTGTTAACGATATGTTTATGTATCACGTATATTTGCTTCAATTTAGGTTTTATTTTCTCCTTTGCGTGCGTGTGTGTATGTGTGTGTGTTGTGTGTGTGTGTGTGTGTGTGTGTGCAGTAAAAGAGCTAAGCTCCGCCCACTGTAAGATCACTCACGTGACTCCTGCCACTACCTGAGCATATCTCTATCCCTGCGTACTCATTTGACCTCTGCATACCCTTCAGTTCAGATCTGTATCCTCCAGCGTAGACGAAAATTAGTAATGGCTACCTTTAATATTGCGTTTCAACGTTTATGAAGTGGTATTCGACAAAGTGCCAAGATATGGTGGATACTGAAAAACTCCCTATTCCACCATCCTTTGATACTTTTAAGTCTACTTTGAACCGTGCGAAGGACCAAGATGTTCAAATACTCTACGGCTATTCTGGCGAGGATATTGTAGGATTTTGTAGTACAAGGGATGTATTGAAGTATGTTGTAAACCTAACCTTTATAAAAGCTCACATACACCACGAAGTAGAAGAAACAACACATTCAGAAGATAAGCAACGGTTATGGATAGTGAGTCTTGTTGATGAGTGGTGAGACAAGCGATATTATATCATGTTAGATCATACCGACGATTGTGTGAGTTTTTAACAGACTTTAGAAACGAGTATCGACTGTTAAACAAAAAGGATAATATGGATATATGTTTCTCTCAAATAGTGCTCCGGATTGTGAAGATGTTTAGTTTGTGGAAATGAACGTCTGGTGAGTGACAAAACATTAAAACCGGTATTGCTTCATGTAACGGAAAATTCTGTTTGCCCAGTATAATGGGGCACAAGTATTCGAACAAGCCCGTACACGCTTCAGCAATTTATGGTGTGACTCGCTCCCCCTATCGAGCCGCCCACCCGTGTACCTCAACCCTCGGAAACACACGAGTTCGAACAAACTCGTACACGTTTCATCGGCGTGACTCACTCCGCACGTCGAGCCGATCCGTTCACCTGTGACTCATAGTCATCTCAGAGCTTGAACCGACTGGACGTGCGAATACGATGGAACTTCCTTTGAGAAGCATTCTCAACGCCGTGTACGATGTGTCCGTGACGAAGTCATTGCGCGTGGTGTTCAGACGCGAAACCGGTGCCATTAACTATGTACTGGAAACGACTTGTAGAAAAACAAACAAACGGAATGTTGTTTATTTAAGTGTTGAGATGAATAGAGTCTTTGTGATAGTTGAGAAGTGGGGAGAAGACCGTTATAAAATACCTGCAGGTGTAGGTACAAGAAGAGAGCAGATTAGTGATGCCCCCTCATATGCCGTTGTTTGCACGTTGTGTATAAATAACGATCAGCCGTGCATTGATATACGACTGATGTGGAAGAATGCATCTGATAATAACGTTCTTGTCCCTACGTGAAACCGTTTCATCCTCGACACAATGTTTGAAATCTTCGAATTCCGCAAGCTGAAGCCTATATTAGACGCTCGTGTTACGGTTATGCTTTATTTTGACACGGTTCTTGAATACGCATACACCACTCTGCTCGACGGATTTATTGAATGTAGGAATGAACAAGGTGAGAATGGTCTAGAGCTGGATGCATATTTAAAAGGTTTAGACTCTTCGAAATATCCCGAACTTTGGTACAAAGCACTTGAGCGGTACAGGGCAGGGCTCGCCTACACTGTTCACCCTGAAGAGCTGTATCCCTATATAATGAGTAGCTGTCGTTACGACTTGGAAGATTATTTCAATTGCCGCTATGCAGAGTGAAGAAGAGTTCACGATTGAAAAGCTCGGGACGGTAATAAAAACCCTCGATTGGAAAGGCGTGTTTATAAACTTGTATTTAATAATAATGTGGCTAACGATGACCTCTTTTTCCGTGCTTTTGGTTGTATTCTAGCCGTGTTTAAAGGTAACTTGCCAACCGAATGTAAAGTGGGCATAAAAATAGTATTGAACGATATGAAGGCCATTTATATCGAGTATAGGCGCCCGCACACCTTGAGCGGTGAAGTAATGGTTGGACGTATTTACCGTGTACTGCAAAGCAATAATGATGTGACTGTAGACTCGATCACGTGTGAGTTTAGTGTTTTGCGCAGTAGAACATAAAGTATTATGATGTACATTTATTTTCAATATATTTAATTATTTAATGTAATATAATATAATATATATATATATATATATTTTTTTTTCCCTGTACTAATATGCTGCTAATTATACTCCTTCGTTTTGTATATTATTATTTTCAATATATTTAATTATTTAATATAACTGTGTATATATATATATTTTTTTTTTCCTGTACTAATATACTGATGGCTATACCATTTCGTTTTGTATATTTTTGATTATATATATATATATATATATATATATATATATATTCCTCGTTCGTGTTCCTTATACTATTATTATTTTTTATTTTTGATCATATATATTCCTTCGTTTGATTGTATATTTATTTTCTATTTTGATTATATATTCCTCGTTCGTATTTCTTATGCTCTTATTATTTTTGATCATATATATACACCATTGTTTGATTGCATATTTATTTTCTATATATTTCGTGAAATTGAATTCATTAATTCGTCTAAATAAACAGAATGATGTAATGGTGTATTATTTAATTCTTTTAGTTGTACACGACATTTAATTATATCAAATGGCTGCCTTCTAAAACGGCTGACGGATTTCTAAGCCAACTGTCAAAAATATCTGGATAGCACAATCTGGCAGTTGAAAAGGAAATATATATACATCTGCCTTCTAGGTATTCTACGTCAAATGGCTGGTTAAGCAAGAATATATGCTTTAATTAAATAAATAGCGCAATCTGGCAACTCAACCCTAATAATGTACACCTGAACAAGCCATTTACGCCTTCTAAGTCAACTGGCTGGTTAATCCAACTGGCAGATTAAGCCTGAATATAGGCTTTAATTAAATAAATAGCGCGATCTGACAACTCAGCCAGTTAAGCCAACTGGTTGATTAAGCCAACTGGCTGATTAGGAACATATAAGACAACGGCCGCTCGGCTGAAATCTTAATATGCGCTTGGCTCCTGCCAAGCGAACACCTCTCTTCCTCTGCCAACGAAGGATAAACCGAAATGGTTCTGTTTAAATCAGCTGAGAATTCCTCGATGGTGGGCAGGGTAGGTTCCACAAGCTTTTTAGGGGTACCTAAGAGTAAGAGTTGTGCGTCATCACGTAGGGGTATGAAGAGCAGAATTCGAAATAATGAATCTTTACACCATCCATAGGTGGAAAGTATAGTTTTAATGGGTTTGTATGCCTTCCAAACAAACTCTCACCACACATACCAAACTATCAGCAGGGCATCTTCCGTGTAAGGTACCTGTGATGCCACACTCACGACGCATGCATCCGTGCGAATGACAACCGTGGAAGGAATACACCGTCTTCTGACAGGTGCGGGGGTCCTCACTCAATCCGTCAGCCCAGAAAATGCAGCAGTTGAACTTGATGGACACTTCTTCCGTGTTGCGAGGGTGCTTTATGTACTCACCTGAATGTTGATGTAAGTATGTGAGCATGTAACGTCCCTTATAACCGTAACTGCGTGGATTATTTCATGTAATGATAGCAAGTGAGTCCAGTTACCTTCAACCCTTCAACCTTTTGCCTAAAACAATCCTCCTTATCAAACCCATCGTTTACACAGCTGTGATTAAAATTTTGGTTTATACCCTTTTCCTCTCTTTTACCTTTTCCCCTTTCCTCCCTTTTTTCTCTCTCCTCCTTTCTCCTTTTGGCGTTCCCCCTACCCCTACTCTCGTTGGCACTGGCACTGTGGTACCCGCTATCCTTCATCGCCGTAAATGAGAATATACTACTTAGTCATTAAATTTGTGCAATGTAGACTCGATAGTCTTGCAAGCATACTGAATACCGAAGCTGGAATTAAATTTTCTTTATTGCATACAAAATTACTTCATTACTTCCTTAGCAGTAAACTTATCTGACGATTTACTGTATTATATGGTAGACCGTATGGTAGAGTTAATTGGTTTGTAAGTATGAAAAAAATTTAACAAAATATGTAAGATTTTTAGCGAATGATAATGAAAGTTTGATAGAAATTGAATTTCATGTAAACAACGAATGCATTTTATTTGTAATTGGTATTTACCGTACAGTAATGGTAGTATTTTACAAGAATATATCGAAATTTTTATCAACCTTAAATCACTGTCAAATAAACCAAAATATTCTCAATGCGTAATAATGGAGGACTTAATGCATGCCGATGCGAAATCGGATTTTTTTTAGAACTGGGTAATATGTACGAGTCTGTTATTTTAAGTATGAGTGATGTAGAATTATTAGGTATGAATAGCATTAATTTTACCTACGTCAGTGATGTGAATGGTGGCATTATAACAATGACAGTATGAGTCCGCGAGAACGACAAGACTTTGATTATTATTACAAGGGCTTCACTGAAGAAATTCCGTACAGCATAGCGAATGGATGTGAACGTTACTGTGTGTACAATGTACGTGTGCATAGAGTATACTTCCAAACCTTTAGAAAATGTATATTACCTGATTCAATTGTGATCCGATACAAGCTGCAACCACGATTGCTCTGCTTGCTTTACTGCACGGAAGAACACTTCATGCCAAAAGACATTTTCCATCATACCCAGAAACAAGCCACGCATTATAAGGCCCTTTACTGGCTCACACACTTACAGCAACAGACAGATGTACACATAAAACAACAGCGCAACACTGAAGGTGACATCATGTTCAAAGGTCTTATTTTCTGTGTTTAGATTGAATGAGGACCCCCGCACAGGTGAGAAGATAGTGTACTCGTTCCACGGTTGTCGTTCGCATGGATGTCCATGTCGTCATTGTGGTACCCTACGTGACTTCCCCGGTAGGTCCCCCGCCGATAGTTCGGTATGGACCCGTACTCACGACCAACTTATATGTTCACAGTTCACTCACAGGATATTATGGGAACACGAGCATGATGAGTGGATGGAAACCAGTGGTCATTACCTTGACGAAACAAGGACTGTGAAGCGTTCATTGGTGGAAGACCCTCTTATGTGTGGTGACTATACTATACTATATTATAAATTATACTTTCCACCTACGGAGGGTGTAAAGATCCACTACTTTGACTTTTGCTCGTTATACCCATATGTAATTAAAAATAATCCATACCCCGCAGGTGCCCCTGAAAAGCTTGTGGGACCGCTCTACCCACAATCGAAGAATTTTTATTCAATTTAAACAAAATCTATCTTGGTCTATCCTTTTTTAATGTACTTCCCTCTCGTGACTTATGGATGCCCATCTTACCCGTTGTTATAAATCACAAGCTTATGTTTCCCTTGGCGTGAAGTGTGCAGAGGAGAACAGTGACAAATGTAATCATACAATTAATCAGCAGAAAATCCGTGGTGTTTTCATAAGCCCTGAGTTGGAACGAGCCGTTCGTCATTGGTATAGTACATAATATTAAAGATTTATGAGGTGTAGACTCAGGTAGAGTGGAGCTAAATTTTTTTCTTTTGCATCTATTTCTCCATGGGTACAAAAGTTGTGTAATGATGTCTATAATAACTCTGCCAAATATTGTTCAGTTTGGTATTCATTTACTGGTTCCGCAAGGAGCAAGTATATGTTGTTATTTATGCAAAAGAATTAATGTCCAGTCACTGATCACGTCTTACAAAGCAAATCGTAAAATTTAATGGGTTTCGGTAATTTGATAAAAAAACCTTTTATATAAAATGTGTCGTATTTTGATATTAAAGTATTGTATCAGTTGGCAATTCCCAGTTAAAAGCTGCTGATGTTGTAGATAGAACTTGGTTGCACAGTGGACGTTGAGAAGAGAGGTAGTGTCGTTATATATATCATACAATAAAATTTGATAATTATTTTATTTGATAATATTACAATACATCATAATATTTATATTATCATATTAATATTATCATCTATCTAATATTATACTTTTTGCAGCACTGATTACACTGGTCAACAACAATTTTGTCACAAGGGGTTTGATGGGTGTTCTAAGTGTACTTTTTCATGCTGAATCTAAATATGAAATCAGATTTTTTCTATCAGGCTTAGTTTACTTGTGACGCTATGTTCATTTTTTCCTCATTTAGCATGATCACCGGATAAAAAAATAATAACATATTATATATAATTGAATATATAACAATATTATAATATAAAACATTATAAAAATAATAAATATAATAATATACTTATTATATTAACTAATATAACTATAATAAAATATATTAATATTAATATATATGTTGTATTAATTTTTTTGTAAAATTAGTACAATTTATTCCTTTGGGGAGAAAGTTCTGATAATGCTGGCAGAATAAATTTGGTCGGAGCAGCAGACTGTGCAGGTTGAAACATGTTTGTACCTGTTCAGACATGAGTCTAGTTTCTGTGTGTAGAGCAGCTCCAAGTCAGTCTGCTTGTAAATGTCACAGTGTTAACAGCTAGTGTCTGTTGCTTCTTGTTAATTTTACACCAGTGTTGTATTCATATAGATGTTTTGTAATGCCGCGGAACTGTCTGAATCATCCTAATTCCTTTTGTTATGTATGTGGTGATCTAACTTTAAAATCCCAGAAACGTAACTTTACACCATTAGTAAAAAAATGCTATGAACTTTATTTCGGATGTAAAGTAGGCGATCAGGACAAGAGTTGGGCCCTTCACATTTGTTGTGTGACATGTGTAAGACTACTTACAGGATGGCTAAACGGTTCACGTCACATGCCATTTGCTATTCCAATGATTTGGAGGGAACCCAAAGATCACACAACAGACTGCTATTTCTGCCTGGTAAATACAAAGGGGATCACTTCAAACACAAAGAGCCTTATGAAATACCCTAATCTACCGTCTGCAATGAGACCATTTCCCCACAGTGCTCAACTTCCAGTACCAAATCCTCCTGAACATGTAAGTTTAAGTGATGAGGAATCAAACGTAGCTGTAGCATATCACGAGGAAAAAGATGAAGACATTTCTGATCCAACATTCCAGGCTACCTGTTCCTCCAATGAACCACATTTACTGTCACAAGGAGATCTAAATGACCTAGTTCGTGATTTGAAATTATCTAAGAAGCAGGCTGAACTTTTAGGTTCAAGATTAAAGGGTTGGAATCTACTGCAACGTGACACTAAAGTTAAAGTTTGTTTTTTCCGCAGCCGCCATGATGAATTCAAAGATTGGTTCTCCCATGAAGATGGACTTGTGTTTTGTAAAGATGTTAATTCAGTCATGGGGGCTCTTGGTCATGAACATAACGTGGATGAGTGGCGATTGTTCATTGACTCCTCAAAAGTCAGCTTGAAAGCAGTCCTTCTTCACAACGAAAATAAATTTCCTTCTGTACCTATTGCACATGCTGCAAACATGAAAGAGTCATACGACAACATGAAGTTGCTTTTAGAAAAGTTTCAGTATCAGAAATATAAGTGGAATATCTGTGGAGATCTGAAGGTCATTGCACTTTTGCTAGGGTTGCAGCTAGGTTACACCAAGTACTGTTGTTTTTTATGTGAGTGGGACAGTAGGGACAAGCAAAACCACTACGTTAAGAAGGATTGGCCAAAACGCACCTCACTTGTTCCAGGCAAGAAAAATGTTGTGAATAGTTCACTTGTTGACCCTGAGAAAGTGTACCTTCCTCCTTTGCATATCAAGCTTGGACTTATGAAAAACTTTGTTAAAGCGATGGATAAAGCGCAAACAGGATTCACATACTTGAGAAATAAGTTTCCCCGGATCAGTGATGCCAAGATTAAAGAAGGCACTTTTGTAGGCCCTCAGATCAGAGAATTGTTAAGAGATGAGAGATTTGAAGGAGAGTTGAATGAAGTTGAGAAAGCTGCGTGGCAGAGTTTCAAAAGTGTCTGCACAAATTTTTTGGTTAATCACAAGGCCGAAAACTATCCTGAAATAGTAGGAGATCTTCTTAAGTCTTACCAAGCAATAGGGTGCAATATGTCATTAAAGGTTCATTTCTTGGACTCTCACTTGGACTTTTTTCCGGAAAACCTGGGTGCGGTAAGCGACGAACATGGTGAGCGTTTTCATCAGGATATTTCTGCCATGGAAAACCGTTACCAAGGCAAATGGAGGCCCAGTATGCTGGCTGACTATTGCTGGACTCTTAAGAGAGACATGCCTGAGGCAAAGCACAGCAGAAAATCAAAACAAGCTACTTTTTAAACTACAGGTATGTCTTTTCGATCATATTTTAATAAGTATGTAACTATATGGGTTTTTAAAAATTAAATTGCATGTCACACAAAAACCAGACCTGATAGAGAAATTTTACGAACTTATTTGGATTCAGCACAGAAAATACTATAAGAATAAGGTATTTTCATTCTTGGGACACGAAAAAACATTTTTTGGGTTGCCCAGTGATTGTTAGACCTGTTTCTGGGTATATTGAGGTCGCTGATTCTAAAAATGACATTAGTTTTTCTCCATCAGCTCTGCTTATCAAGATATGATATATATCTATATATATTTCTATATAATGTATATAATATTATATAATTGCTGACTGGCAATCACTGTTGTTGTCAATTGAATACAAAAGTATGATGAATGTCAGCAAAAATAGTGTATTAACATCAAACAAGCATAAGGTACGAAAAATATTTATTAAATTCAAACAAGCTTGAGACACGAACGGCAAAAAAAGTTCTTTCATTGAGACATCTCACATAAACCGCGTTTCTGAGATTTCTTGCGATGAGATGTGCCAGGACATTCGCGTTGGATGCTCCAGCAGTAATCTGCCATTATGTGAGTATCCCATCGTCCGCGGTACCGTTCTTCCATGGTCTTTAGTTCTTGGTGAAATCGTTCACCCTGTTCCTCGCTTAGATCACCGAGGTTATCTGGGAAACGATCCAAATGACTGTGGAGGTAATGCAGTTTGATGCTCATTTTACAGCCAAGTTTACAAAAAGAAGAGAGCATATTCTCCACTAGTTCACCGTAGTTATCGGCCTTATAGTTCCCAAGGAAATTCTTCACAACCATACTAAACGATGACCACGCACGTGCCTCAATGTTGTCCATTGAATCTTGGAAGGAAACGCGGGTCTTTCATGAGTTCCCGGATTTGCGGTCCATCGAAAATACCTGCCTTCAGCTTTTCCATGCTCAGCGCAGGAAATTTTCTACATATGTAGCCAAAACACGTCCCATCTCTGTTCAAAGCCTTTATAAATTGTTTCATCAAACCTAGTTTGATGTGCAGTGGTGGCAATATGATCCTTTCTCTGTCAACCAAAGCTTCTTTGATGATATTTTTTCCTCCAACCACCATGTTTTCTCTCAGAGGCCACTGTCTTCTCACCCAGTGTTCATCTTTAGCTCTACTGTCCCAGAGACATATAAAGCACGGGTACTTGGTGTACCCGCTCTGCTGGCCCAGGAGAAAATTCACCATCTTCAGATCCACACAGATCACCCATTGGTGGTCTCGGTATGATATCTTTTCTAGGACTAGGGCGACTGTCCCGTGCTCTTCTCTCATACCGGCTGAGTGACCAATTGGGATTGATCTGTATCTGTTGCCGTTGTGTAGAAGAACACATTTTAGGCTCCGTTTGGAGCTATCTATGAATAACCGCCATTCACTTGGTGTGTATTCCGATATGCCCATTTTCATCAGCAATCCGCGCACATTGTTGCAGAAAACTAAATCGTTCTCTTTTGAGAAGAGGGGCAGTAAATCCTTTTCTCTGTCGCGATATAACGTGATTTTGGTTCCCGGCAGCAGTAAATTTTTTTCTCCCAGCCTGGAAGCTAACAATTCAGACGATTTCTTCGAAAGACTTAAGTCCCTTATGAGGTCGTTTAATTCGTGTTGACTAAAACCTTCTGCAACTGATGACGGTCCTTCGAAATCACTGTCATTTTGCCCACATATGCTTTCTTTGTCAGTAGCAGATTCATCATCTTCTTGAGGGAGCTCTGGAAGATGGTTGAATGATGGGACAGGTATCTCATCTGAATGTGAAACAGGCCGTCTAGCTAGCTGAGTCTATGTCAGGATACGTCCATTTACTCCGGTTACGTCCATTGATGCCCTTTATATTCACCAAACAAAAGTAACAGTCATCACTGTGGTTTCTCTGTTCTCTCCATACCATTGGTATACCAAATTTCAGGCACCTCCTCTTTCCGTTGGTCCATTGCCGCAGATGCTCCGTACACGTTTTACACACAACATGAGGAGCCCATGGCTTATCTTGGTCCCCTAGTTCTACTTTGAAATAGGCAAAATAAGCTTTTTCACAAAATCAGTAATAGTTTTTCTCTGTTCAATGAACGTGTACTCTCCGCAGATAAAACAAAACACATCTGGATGATTTAAACACTTTCTTCGTGATGAAGCCATGTCAACACCTGTAAAAGGAAAGAATTCACGTTAGTACATGTACAATACACATGCAAAACAGCAACATCAGCAAAATCATAGCTACAATTTAATTATACAGATGCATTTAGATTTACGAGCAACTCATAATACCGTTCCAGAAGGGTAATAAAGTAGGTAATGACGTATGCAATATCTCAAAAACTAGAGCTGCTAGAACAAAATGGATGATATTTTCTGAATCAGTGGCATGAAAATATCCAGAATAAGGTCTAAAATCTCAGGCACCAAGAAAAAGTTTTTTTTTTGTTCCCCAGTGTTATAAATTGTACAAGGCAATTTAGAAAAAACAGCCGTCGGTATTCTCACAGGCATCAGAATTTGATGCTAAGCCCTTTACAATTAATGTTTTGCCAACAACTTCGGAAGTTATTTCGCATTACCAGTATGTAAGATTAGAAATGAAATCATTACCAACAAAAGCTGAACCAAAAGTGACAGAGATAGCTGAGAAGGTTGCTTCCGATATTGCGAACATATGGGATAAAGCTTCAATTCCATTCATCTCCCATACCAACTTGATAAAGAAAATATGAAAGTGTCATGACCAGTACCAGAATTTGATGAAGTCAATTAAAAGAGCTGGAACGCCTACTTTTAACAGTAAATGGCAAAATGTTTTCAAGGGAACAGCTAAGTTGTTTCATGGAGCTGCTTGCCAATGTATTTTAATCTCAGCTTGCAAATGTGAGGCAGCTCGTCGGGTTCCTATTCCTGAAAGAAAATTTTTGACTGACCATGAAGCAAGCACAAGTCAGACCACATCTCTGAACTTTTCATCATATGAAAGAGATACAAATGAAACTCTGACAATTCTGATACTGAGATCACAGTGCTAAGTAAAGCAATTAATCCTTCACCCATGATACATCAGATGAGAATTAGTATGCCTGTTTTGGCAAGAATCTGTGATAGATATGGTGTTTCGGATCGATCTGCAGCAGCTATTACTAATGGGGTGATACAAGACCTTGGCATAATTCACAAAGAAAACATGTCCCACATTGTAAACAGGCACAAACTCAGAAGAGAGCGAAAAAGCAAAGGGCAGAAATGGAAGATTTTCCAACAGAAACACCGTGCAAGGGATTGTACTTCGATGGTCGAAGGGATAAGACACGAGCGAGGGTTAAACACGGTGGGAAATATTTTCTGAGAAGTAGCACTGAAGAGCACATTACTCTTATCCAAGAACCACAGTGAATTTTATTAGGTCACACCACTCCACTGTTAGACAGGAGCAAAGATATATTTAATTCCATTATCTCATTTCTGGAAGAAACTAATGTTAATACAGATACACTTATTGCTGCTGGTTGTGATGGCACAGTAACAAATACTGGGACTAAAGCAAGTGTGATTAGACTCTTAGAAGACCATTTCAGAAGACCTTTGCAATGGATGATATGTATGTTGCACATGAACGAACTTCCTCACGATATCTTTTCCACCATCTCGATGGCCGTACACGTGGGCCAAATGAATTCATGGGTGAACTTGACCAAGCAATAGCCACATGTGAACAACACAAAACTGTAAGATTTGACCCAATTCCTGTTGATTTACCACAATGCTTAGAAAATACAGAATTAAGCACTGACCAGAAATATTTGTGGGATATTTGTAAGGCTGTATCATCTGGCAACTATTCGGAAGATCTTGAAAGACGCCAACCTGGCACTATAAACCATTCAAGATGGCTGACAACTGCAAACGGAATCCTGCTTTTGGACATGGCAACCAAAAATCCTTCAAAGCTCCGAATTTGTTTGCAAGGTATTTGCTCCAAACTGGTTGAATATAAAAGTTCATTCTTCATCTACAGATGGTGCAAGGAATTTGTGGCAGCTAATCCAGAGTTCCAGATACCTCTCAAAAGAATTGAAAGCAGTTGTTGACCCTGTAATTCATATAAATGCTTATTATGGTCACCCTGAAAATATACTGATTGCCTTGCTTGCTGATAATCGAGATCATGTGAGAAAGTTGGCGCTTCAACGGATAATGGCTGCAAGAACTGAAAAAAAGCAGTCATACAAACATTTGGCATTTCATGATTCCCAAACTGAATTTTTGTGCATCTGAATACTATGAATTAATCGATGACTGGCAAAGACATGGAAGGCTGGAACCTCCTCTAACCCAGCATGTCCCCAATGAGGAGCTGATACAGTTTGTAAATCAAGAAGGCGTCCCACTAAAATTAGAGTTTGATAAACCACCTTGTTATACTCAAGCTGTTGAACGTGGAGTACGCCTTGTTACTGAAGCTTCTACAGCAGTTTGCGGATCCAGGAACAGAGATGGGTTCATCTGCTCTCGTTTAAAATCAAGAAAAATAATGCCTCATTTCAACACCAAATCAGATTGCAAGTGTGAATAAATTCTCTGACAATCCACCAAGGAGGGAGGTTGGGGTGGATTGGGTGGAACCGAATGTGCAATCACCTACTCGTGGTGGGTTCTGGGAATATTCATCCACATATTGGGTGAATATAGCAAAGAGTTGCACTCAATTATTTAACAGTGCTTTAAAAAACCATATATTACAAATATTTGATTTTATATTAAAATGTGCATTTTTAAAGCTCTTGCGGAACCAAAATAAGAGGCTTCTGCAAAAATATTTAAACAGAAAATTACTTCCATCAGTATGCAACTTTTCTCCCCCTGGAGAAAATGTTAATCGGTAGATTTTTTTCAGACTAATTTTCACTCCATCCTCGTGTAGAGGTTCCAGAAGCTCGATAACTTCTTTACTCATTATATCAACACCTTCCTGAAAGATAAGGTTGAAACGTCAGGGGATCCATGAGGTGTCCAGATGGAGGACGAAAACGCTGCCTATATTCAGCGTTACTTGATTGTGAGGGGATACAACTTGAGCGGGAGCATATTGCGCGAAACCCTGGCAAGCGCTTTAGTAAAAATACTTGTTTGAACTGACGATAAAGAGGTTCTTGAAATTGTTCACGTAGATAATACGCACATAATACGTTACAATAGAACCGAGTTTGCTACAGACACATCCTGCATCCCCAACATTCCTGTGGCTAGTTTTACGACAGTTTACAGGCGTATCAAGCTTTGGGGCTAAATGCATTCTCTGGGTCGACGGGACCTGTACACCGATACCGACAGTGTGGTGTTTACGGCGAAGGAAGGCAAATATATGCCTCCTATAGGTGAGTTCTACGGTGAACTTACTGATGAGTATGGGAACAATGCTTACGCGGACTCTTTTGTTTCAACCGGACCAAAAACTTATCGGATAAGTGTAAGGATCGGGGATGATTTCAAGTTCATCGTGAAGGCGAAGGGCATCACTTTAATTTAGCGAACCGCCAGCTTATGAACTTCATCTCACTCAAATACCTGGTGAGTTCAGAAGAACCTGAGGATGATGACGATGCTGCGCCTTCTCACCTCTTTATGGAAGCGCACAACTTTCGCGCTAATTAATTAGGCAGTGCGACGGAGCTTAGAGGGATTAAGGTGTGTCGTAATACCGACAGGAAACGTTACCAATTACCTGGGTCCTACGATACTGTTCCCCTTGGTTTTCGTGAGGAGTTATTAGTCGCTGTACATATTTCACTTAATTTATTGATATTCTTTTTAATGTTTTGCTTTTTAAATTTTTATTTATTTTATAAAGTATTTTAGTTTTACACACATTTATTTATTTATTTTTATTATTACTGAATGTAGCAAAGAAAGGTGGAGGTACCGCTGAGCAATATCCTTAATGCTCAATACGCCGTGACTTTTTCCAAGTCAATGAGAGTGTTTAAACGCAGCAGTGGAGCGATTATTATGTGATCAGGACAAATTATAAACGTACAGACTTCCCTAAACATAATGCTATTTATTTGACTGTTGACGAGACGTTGAAAATCTTTGCATTGGTTGAGAAGTGGTCGGATAAGGATTATAAACTACTAGCTTCTGCGAGTGCAACAAGATTGAGGATCATTGACAGCCACTCACATTGTATTATTTGTACGTTAACTGTGAGTCAACCCTGCGTTGAAACACGATTGATATGGGAAACTAATTTAAAAACATTCATTAAAATCAATGTTGATAACGGACTAGTGACTACTCTTTGCCGATTCAGCCTCGATAGACTATTTGAAATAGCCGCTTCCTCAACCTGGAACGTTTACTAAATGCGCAATAATGCAGATAATATTTATTACCACTTGTGCATGCTAGGTGCAACCAGGTTTTGCATATCCTACATTGGATCCACTTTTCTCTAGCCTTGCTGTTTGAATAGGGTTCAACACAAACATATTCCTGTTCATCGTCATCATCAACTTCAATTAATTTCAATTTTTGTGTTGTTTTCTGTCCATTCTTGACATTTTGATCATCCCAACCAAAACATACGAAATTCAAGGACACACGTAAATACTCTAAATAACGTAAGATATTCAGTTTACAACAAAAAATTCTTAATAACATGATATTCGTTAATAATATTAACATTATATGAAAGATTGAATTTTACTTACATGAGTATAAACAATCTTTTGCATTCAATAACATTGAGAAATGACTAAATTATTGCTTGTGTTACAATCAACCCGTTACTTCCAACCCCGAGCTCCATACTGTGTATAATATATATATATATATATATATATATATATATATATATATATATTATAATATATATATATATATATATATATATATAATGCTCTGCGGAGTCTTTAACTTCCCATTTATAAAATACAAAAAGGTGGCTAAGAATATATATACAGTATATACCAGGACAAGGGAGGCAAAAGAAAAGACCAGGAGTAAGCAAAAATGTTGATGGCTCTCACAAATGAGTTTATGGTGACACAGAAGATAACAGAAAATATCAGAAAACACAACTGCCTAGATCTGGTATTCACGAATAACACGAACTTGAATGCTGATATAAAAATAACCCCAACCATTATCTCAGCCCAAAACTTAATCGAGATATCAACAAATATGACGACAACAATAAAAGACAGTACACATATTGAGGAAAGAAGTAAATTTGGGGCTTTTAACTTAAACTCCAAGACTATAAATTGGGAAGCAATCAGATCGCACATAGCCCAAATAGAGTGGAGAACAGGTTTAGAGAATAAAACAACTGAAGAAGTGCTAACAACCTTGGAAGAAAAAACGCTGAGAATTTTAGAAAAATATGCTCCTAAATCACAGCCAAAAGGAAAGAGGAGCTGGCTAGAGAGGCAAAAGAGAAGAATATTCCGCAAAAGAAAGAGAGTGGAGACGAAGTTGGCCAACTGCGGAGATAATGCCAGGAAAGTGATACAAGAAAAATTGGAGTGGATTGATAGGAAAATACAAACCCTCATTAAGGGTCATACAGAGAGGGAAGAGGAAAAGGCGGTGGAAGCAATAAAGGAAAATCCAACATACTTCTATAGCTATGCGAAAAAGAAAACAAAAACGCGCGCCGCTATTGGACCCTTAAGGAAGAGAAATAGTGAATTAACCGACGATCCAAAAGAAATATCTGAAACATTCAGGGCACAGTATGAATCAGTTTTCAGTACCCCAAAAAGCGACAAAGCGATACCTAACATAGATGCATTTTTTGAAGAGGAATTGCAAGGATTTTACCCCAGAAGATGTAGCGAGAGCCATAGGACAAATGAAACCACATTCAACTGCAGGTCCCGACAATTGGAACGTATTATTCATTAAAAACATAAAAATGAAATAGCTACACCTTTATACTGGATATGGAGAAGATCCCGAGGCACTGAGGAAATACCGAGCATCTTGAAAAGAGCAAACATTGTCTCTATATATAAAGGAGGGGATAGATCTCAAGCAAAGAACTATGGACCAGTGTCATTGATGTTCCACCTCACCAAAGTATTTGAAAGAATAATTAGAGAAAAAATTTATGATTTCTTGGAGACACTTGAAAAATTCAACGAAAATCAGCACGGATTCCTATCAGGTAGATCATGCCTATCACAACTAATAGAACACTAGAACAATATCCTAGATGCACTGGAAAGCAATGACAACTACGATGTCATATACACAGATTTTGCTAAAGCTTTCGACAAATGTAATCACGGTATGATAGCACATAAAATGAAATATATGAGAATAACAGGCAAAGTGGGAAAATGGATCTACAACTTCCTCAGAGAACGTCTACAGGTCGTCAAAATTAAAGGTATATCATCATCAGAATCGAAAGTACGCAGCTCAGTACAGTACCACAAAGGACAGTACTGGCCCCACTCCTGTTCATTATCATGCTAACAGATATAGACAGCGGAGTAAACAGCAATAGTATAGTAACATCGTTTGCAGACGATATAAAGATCAGCAGAAAAATCAGCGATGTAGATGAAGTGGAGGCCTTCCAGAGAGAACAAAATATAAAAATGGTCAGAAGACAACAACATGACATTTAACACCGAGAAATTTCAGCTCTTGAGATATGGTAGAAAAGAGGAACTTAAAAAGACTGCATATTATGCTCCAGATAGACAGGAAATTCAGAGAAGCTCGAAAGCGATCGATCTCGGGGTAATAATGACCGATGATGCGAAATTCGAAACACAAAATCAGATAGCGATAAATAAAGCATAAAGAATCGCGGTACAGGTACTAAGAATGTTCCAAAGAAAGGACAGGACAGTAATGATTCCCCTGCTGAGAACACTGATTATACCAAAACTTGAATACTGCTCAGTTTTGACGTCCCCATATAGAAAAGAAGAAACTAATAAACTAGAAGAAACACAGAGACATTTTACAGCCAAGATTGATGGCTGCAAATAACTCAACTACTGGGAAAGACTACGTAAACTAAAGCTGTACTCCCTGGAAAGACGAGAGAGGTACACCATAATCTACATATGGAGAATCATCGAAAAACTGGTACCAAATCTCAAACTAAACCCAATTACCATTCAAACGACCCTGGAAAATAGGAAAGGCAGAATGTGTAGTGTTCCCAAATTAAAGGCCCGAAAATGGGCGTCCTCAACACTGAAGAAAAATAGTTTGGTTGTCAGGGGGCCAAGACTTTTCAACCAGCTTCCAAAGGTCCTCAAAAACGTTACAGGGGTCAAAGTTGAAGTCTTCAAGGGAAGAGTAGATGACTGGCTCAGGACTACCAGATGAGCCGGGTATACCTGGCTATGTGCGGTGGAGAGCACAAGAAAGCAACTCGCTCCTCCACCAAGCCAGACCTAGAGGCGGGGGAAGGGGTTACGCAACAAATCAATGCAGCAGAGGGGGGAAGGGGTTATGCAACAAATCAATGCTGCAAAGGGGGAGGGAGGGAGCTTCGGAGGGAGAAGGGAGGATGACCTCCCCCAAAGAGGTAACCTTAACCTAGGGAGAGAAAGGAGAAGGAGGAGGGACTTTGGGGGAGAAGTTGGGATGTCCTCACCCCACAAAGGGAAACCTAACCTAAGCCTTAACCTAAGAAGGAGAGAGGAGAGAGTTCTTTACTCCACCGGAGTCCATCGCATAATGAGCGTCCAGGGGGCCAAGCAGCTGTTATATATAGAGTCTCGAGTTACCAGTTACCCATATATATATTTTAATTTTGTTCAGGTGTACCTTATTAGGGTGAGTTGCCAGACACCACCATTTATTTTAGTTATTTATTTATTAAAGGCAAGAGTGACTCTTCTTAAATTTGTTCAGCAACAGAACTAATTATGTAAACGAATCCCAATATTAACAATAAAAGAAATATAATTAATCTGAAATAAGTGAAAAAAACAAATGACAGAAAAACACAAGCAAAAAATACCAATACACATTTTTCATATATATATATATATACACAAACTCAGAATGGTTCCCTGAGAACATTATATGTTAAACACAGACCGTGCATGGAACAAGGAACTCTTCTGGGAAAATTAAATCCACTATAGTCCGAATAAGTAATGGTAAATGACAAATACCATAGTTTTTTCTTTTTCATGATTTTAGCCCGACGTGGGCAACGGGTCTCTCGCAAAGAGATCCCAGAAATATAGCTTCCCTCACCAGCTATCTGCAAAGCAGACAGGATCCAGCTTTGGGACATGGATCTAGGGTTTAAAGCAAGCCTAGATCCCTACATTCAGAACCTCTATATAAGTAAAAGACTCGTTGCATTCACGTCGTGTTGAATAAATCAAAGAAAAAGGGGGTAACTATTGTATTTTTAGCCAAAAAAAACAAAACTTAAACCTCAACCGGGACATTGAGCGTCCACTTTTCAAGGCACGAAACACGTCCGTTTAGTATACACAAACTCAGAATGGTTCCCTGAGAACATTATATGTTAAACACAGACCGTGCATGGAACAAGGAACTCTTCTGGGAAAATTAAATCCACTATAGTCCGAATAAGTAATGGTAAATGACAAATACCATAGTTTTTTCTTTTTCATGATTTTAGCCCGACGTGGGCAACGGGTCTCTCGCAAAGAGATCCCATAAATATAGCTTCCCTCACCAGCTATCTGCAAAGCAGACAGGATCCAGCTTTGGGACATGGATCTAGGGTTTAAAGCAAGCCTAGATCCCTACATTCAGAACCTCTATATAAGTAAAAGACTCGTTGCATTCACGTCGTGTTGAATAAATCAAAGAAAAAGGGGGTAACTATTGTATTTTTAGCCAAAAAAACCAAAACTTAAACCTCAACCGGGACATTGGATCCTGTCTGCTTTGCAGATAGCTGGTGAGGGAAGCTATATTTATGGGATCTCTTTGCGAGAGACCCGTTGCCCACGTCGGGCTAAAATCATGAAAAAGAAAAAACTATGGTATTTGTCATTTACCATTACTTATTCGGACTATAGTGGATTTAATTTTCCCAGAAGAGTTCCTTGTTCCATGCACGGTCTGTGTTTAACATATAATGTTCTCAGGGAACCATTCTGAGTTTGTGTATACTAAACGGACGTGTTTCGTGCCTTGAAAAGTGGACGCTCAATGTCCCGGTTGAGGTTTAAGTTTTGGTTTTTTTTGGCTAAAAATACAATAGTTACCCCCTTTTTCTTTGATTTATTCAACACGACGTGAATGCAACGAGTCTTTTACTTATATAGAGGTTCTGAATGTAGGGATCTAGGCTTGCTTTAAACCCTAGATCCATGTCCCAAAGCTGGATCCTGTCTGCTTTGCAGATAGCTGGTGAGGGAAGCTATATTTATGGGATCTCTTTGCGAGAGACCCGTTGCCCACGTCGGGCTAAAATCATGAAAAAGAAAAAACTATGGTATTTGTCATTTACCATTACTTATTCGGACTATAGTGGATTTAATTTTCCCAGAAGAGTTCCTTGTTCCATGCACGGTCTGTGTTTAACATATAATGTTCTCAGGGAACCATTCTGAGTTTGTGTATACTAAACGGACGTGTTTCGTGCCTTGAAAAGTGGACGCTCAATGTCCCGGTTGAGGTTTAAGTTTTGGTTTTTTTGGCTAAAAATACAATAGTTACCCCCTTTTTCTTTGATTTATTCAACACGACGTGAATGCAACGAGTCTTTTACTTATATAGAGGTTCTGAATGTAGGGATCTAGGCTTGCTTTAAACCCTAGATCCATGTCCCAAAGCTGGATCCTGTCTGCTTTGCAGATAGCTGGTGAGGGAAGCTATATTTATGGGATCTCTTTGCGAGAGACCCGTTGCCCACGTCGGGCTAAAATCATGAAAAAGAAAAAACTATGGTATTTGTCATTTACCATTACTTATTCGGACTATAGTGGATTTAATTTTCCCAGAAGAGTTCCTTGTTCCATGCACGGTCTGTGTTTAACATATATATATATATATATATATAAATAAAACTTGGTTGAATGGTTTGTTCTTAGGAAACGTAGTTTAGCGAGGAATAGGAGAACGAAAATATAGTACATGTTTATTTACAGACGTTTTGAAAAAGTTCAATTTCCATCATCAGTGCTAAAAAGTTTGAAATCAAATAGAAATAAACAAGTGTAATAACCAAAAACAAACAATATATTAAAATGAACGTGCGACAATGGTTACAATATATATTAAATTAAAATTAAAAGATTAAAAATGAAATAATATAAAGTATAAGAGTGAGTACACTAAGAAAAAAATATAAACCGGTTAAAAAGTGAATAAGAATTAACGGGGGACTTACCAGGTTGCTAACGTAGTGAAAGACTAATTGTACAGAAGACTGGGGATGGTTGGCTTGTTGAAAAAGCCCATATTAGAAAGATGGAGCCAGCCGGAGTGATGGAGGATTTCTTTTCTATATGAGAGTTTATTTGGCGATGTTTAAGTTGAAAGCAGAACTGTAGTCGTTGAGGGTTGGCTGAATACTGAGTATATAAAGGGACTCAAGTATGCGGAGGTCTATTAGTTGGTTGGAAGAATTAATGGTTTTGAAATTGGAGGGAAGTAACGGGTGGTTGTGGAAGTGGCAATGATACCTTATTGCTGATTTGGAGGGTTTGTTCAAGGGCTGTGAAGTTCTGGTAGAAATTCCACGATGCTCGTCCACTCTTGTTTGATATTGGCGGATGGTACTGTAAATATAGTTCGATTTGCAGCGAACACAATTAAAAGCGTTGATAGTGGACGAAGCTGAACTTAACAAAACGAGAATTTCCCAAACTGCTTACACTTGCCACTTCAGCCACTTATTTCTTTTTTGATCAACAACTTTATCAACAAACGGATTCATTAGCCATGGGATCCCCCTTAAGTGCCACTTTAGCTAACATCTTCCTCAACCATCACGAAAATAACTGGCTACTCCATTGTCCCACTCATTATGAACCACACCTATATAAAAGATACGTTGATGACACCTTTCTCTTTTTCCACAATGCTAACCACGCCCCCCTTTTCCTTATCTACCTTAATTCCCAACATAAAAATATTAAGTTCAGCAAAGAAGACGAATCCAATAACACCATACCCTTCCTAGATATTACAGTAACTAAGCAAAACAACAAATTCAGCACTTCCATATATCGAAAACCTACGTACACAGGCCTAGGTACTAATTTCCTAAGCCACACCCCTTCGCTTCATAAAATAAACAGTATTAAAATTTTAATCCACCGCGCCTATCATCTATGGTCTTCGTATTTATCCTTCCACCATGAAATAGAATTCATCCATAATTTCAGCATTAATAACTCCTTCCCAAAAAATCTGTTACAGTCTTTAACCAGAAACTTTCGTAATAATATTTATCAACCCCGCCTTAACGTTCCCACTGTTAAAAAAAGACAATATTTTTCACTTCCCTATTACGACCACATCAGCCACAAAATACTTTCAGAACTCCGTCTCCTACTCACCCCGCTCTACCCCAAAATTAAATTTCATTTTTGTCTTCACCAACAACAATAGTATCAAATCTTACCTTAACCATAAAGAAAAAACACCCCAGCCACTTGCTTCGTCCACTATCAACGCTTTTAATTGTGTTCGCTGCAAAGCGAACTATATTGGCAGTACCATCCGCCAATACCAAACAAGAGTGGAGGAGCATCGTGGGATTTCCACTAGAACTTCGCAACCCTTGAACAAACTCTCCAAATCAACAATAAGGGATCATTCCCATCTTCACAACAGTAGTATAGCCGCAAAAGGTTAGAGTGCAGGAATGTTGAAATGTTGCAAGAGATAATGATCAAATGTTGCAAAGAGGGGCAGGGTGTTGCGAAAGGGGGTGGGGTATGCAACAACTCAATGTTGCAAATGGGGGTGGGGATGCTGCAGGTGAAACAAGGGGTCATGAAACTTGGAGGCGGCGTTATCCCCCAAGAGAAAGACAGGAGAAGGAGAGAAAGGAAGAGAGGTGTTCACCTGGCAGGAGCCAAGTGCATAATAACGCTTCAGCCGAGTGGCCGTTGTCTTATAGACTCCTAATCAGCCAGTTGGCTTAGAAGGCGTAAATGGCTTGTTCAGGTTGAGTTGCCAGATACCACTTTTTATTTTAATTGTTCAGGTATACATTATTAGGGCGAGTTGCTAGATACCATTTTAATTGTTCAGGTATACATTATTAAGTTGCCAGATTGTACCATTTATTTAATTAATTCTTAAAAGTTGGCTTAGAATTCCGCTAGTAGGTTTAGAAGGCGTAACCAGCCATTTGATATAATTGTTTACAACCAAAAGAATTAAATAAAACAACATTACATCATTCTGTTTATTATAAATATATAGAAAATAAATATACATTTGAATGATCAATTAAAAATAATAATAGTTTAAGAAATATGAACGAGGAATATGCATATAATAAAAAAATATATCCGTCAATATAACAGTATAGGAGAAATATATATATACACACACACACACACACACATACAATTATATTATGAAGATATATAGAAAATAAATATACATTGCAATGATCAAAAATAAAAAATAAGAAATAATATAACCATCAACATAGCAGAAATATATACACACAACTAAATAAATAAATACATACACTTTATCTTCTACCGTGCAACATAAGAAATCGTATAATCATCAATATAGCAGAAATATATATATACACACACACACACACACACAAATATATTAAATATATAAATACATTTCACTTTTTTTTCAAAATACTAAACTCGCACTTAATCGAGTCTACAATTACATCATTATTGCTCTGCATTACGCAGTATACGCGGTTTAATAATATTTCACCGCTTAAAGTATAGGGAAACCTGTACTCGATATGAAGGGCCTTCATATCGTTCAGTACTATTTTTGTTCCCACTTTACAACCGGTTGGTAAGTTATCTTTAAATACGTCTAGAATACAATCAAAAGCACGCACAAAGAGTTCATCGTTAGCTACATTATTAAACACAAGTTTATAAACACGCCTTTCCAATCGAGGGTTTATTTCTACCGAAGCGAGCTTTTCAATTGTGAACTCATCTTCACTCAACATAGCGGCAATTGAAATAATCTTCTAAGTCGTTACGACAACTGCTCGTTATATAAAGAAATAGTTCTTCAGGGTGAACGGTGTAGGTGAGCTCAGCCTTGTACCGATCAATTGCTTTGTACCAAAGTTCATGATATTTCAAAGAGTAAACTTTTTAAATAAACGTCCAGCTCTAGACCATTCTCACCTTGTTCAGCCCTACACTCGGTAAACCCATCGAGCAGAGCGGTGTATGCGTATTCAAGTACTGTATCAAAATAAAGCATATCCGTAACACGCGCGTCTAATATAGGTTTCAGCTTGCGGAATTCGACGATTTCAAACATTCTGTCGAGGATGAAACGGTTTCGCATAGGAACAAGAGCGTTATTATCAGAAGCATTCTTCCACATCAGCCGTATATCAATGCATGGCCGATCGTTATTTATACACAACGTACATACAACGGCGTATGAGGGGGCTTCACTAATCTGCTCTCTTCTTGTACCTACGTTAGCAGGTATTTTATAACGATCTTCACTCCACTTCTCAACTATCACGAAGATTCTATTCATCTCCTCGACACTTAAATAAACGACATTCCGTTCGTTTGCTTGTCTACATTCCGTTCGTTTGCTTGTCTACTTTCCGTTTCCAGTACATAACTAACAGCACTGGATTTACGCCTGAACACGCGCAACGCTTTCGTCACAGACACATCGTACGAGGCGTTGAGAATGCTGCTCAAACGAAGTTCCATCGTATTCGAGGAGCGCACGTCCACTCGGTTCAAGCTCTGAGATAACTATGAGCCGCGTGAGGCACGCAGGTAGGCAGGAACGGTTCGATGGGCGGTTGACTCACCCTGATGATACGTGAATGGGTTTGTTCGAACTCGTATGATCCGTGAGGTGCAAGTCGCACCATAATCTAATGAAATGTGTGCGGCGCTGATCGAATTTTTGTACCCCATTATATTGGGTAGGTGTTTTTTTCCGGTACAAGAATTAATTTCGGTTTTAACGTTTTATCACTACCAGAATATACACCAGACAGTTTCTCAGGATAATTTTCACGAACTAGGCACATTTTTAATGTTTTATCTCTCCTAAACATCTTCACACTCCGGCGCACTATTTGAGAGGAACATATGCTCATATTTTTCCTTTTTGCCTAGCAAACGATACTCGTCTCTAACGTCTGTTAAAAACTCACGCAGGGCACTAGCCACAACCTCACTACGAACCTCATCATGATATACATTAATATAGTGATAAAAATACTTAAGATTCTCCATGATGACGAGATTCACATTTTCAGTCGTAGGGTATGAGTAATCGACATGGTGTAACATGACATAATACCGCTTGTCATACCACCCATCCACAAGACTCACTATCCATATCTGCTGCTTCTCTTCTGCACGCGTTGTTTCTTTTACTTCACGGTATATGTGAGACTTTATAAAGTTTACCTCTACAGCATACTTCAGCACATCGTCTGTGCATCGAAAGCCTACAACGGTCTCACCAGAATAACCGTAGAGTATTTGTACATCTTGCTCCTTCGCACGATCCAATGTGGTTTTAAAAGAGGCATAGGAGGGGGGAATAGGAAGTTTTTCGGTATCCACCACATCTTGAAACTTTGCTGAATACCATTTCAAAAACGTTGAACAAGCAATATTAAAGGTAGCCATTTTCTTCTACGCGGGCGAATACACGTCTGAGCTCAAGGGCTTACTGCAGTTAACTGACCACGCAGGGAAACCCAGATAGCAGCATGACTCACGTTGCTGGTCTTACAGTGGGTGGAGCTTAGAACTTTCACCTGTGCACACACACACACACACAGGAGAAAGTGAAACGCTAATTGAAACGTGATTTATTTAATAAACGAGATATTCAAGTTATATATATTTACAAATACGTGTAATAAATAAGTTAACAATAGATACATCAAAGATTATATACAAGACATACATATTTACAAATACGTGTGATAAGTAAGTTAACAATAGACGCATCAAAGGTTATGGTATCCAAAGGGTACGGTATCATAGGTACCAGGTAACTGGTAACGTTTCCTATAGGTGTTACGGCACACTTTCGTTCCCCTAATTTCCTTCACGCTCCCCAGCTTCTGCGCCCGAAAATTGTGGGTGCCTACAGTTAGTTGGGGAGGCCGTTCGCCCTCATCATCGTCCAAACACACTAGATCCTTCAACGATTCAAAATTAACAACCCGCCGATTCGCATGGTTGAGCGTAATACCCTTTGCCTTCACGATATATTTCATATCCTCCCCCACCCTCACCCGTACCCCATAAGTTTTAGGTCCTGTTGAGACAAAAGAGTCGGCGTATGCGTTGTCCCCATACTCATCCTTGATCTCATCAGTGAGCTCGCCGAGGAACTCCCCAATAGCAGGCATGTATTTACCCTCCCTCTCTGTGAATATCACGCTATCTGTATCGGCATACAATACTCTCCGCCCAAGAGAATGCAATATAACCCAAAGTTTTATGCGGGCGTAGGCTGTTGTGAAGCTGGCCACAGGTATGTTTGTAACCTTTGAGGTATCTGTGGCCAATTCAGTGTTGTTGTACTTTATTATGTACGTATTACCTACATTCACGATCTCCATGACCTCTTTATCGGGAGCATTGGCATAATCCCTGAAAACGTCTGTTGTAGGTAAGCTACTGGAATCAATAATTAGGGATCGTACAGTCGAACACTTAGAAGTGCATAATCTGGTTAGAAATACGCAGCACGGTTTTAGGCGAAACAAATCTTGCTTAACTAATCTTTTAAAATTTTTCCAAAGCGTGGTTAACGTTTACGATAGACATCGGGCGGTTGATGTAGTGTATTTAGATTTTCAAAAAGCGTTTGACACCGTGCCGCACAAAAGACTGATTGAAAAAACTAAGGCTCATGGAATCAGGGGTGTAGTAATAAATTGGCTAGAAGAATGGTTGCGAGGCAGGAAACAGAGGGTGGTCGTTGATGGAGCGGAGTCGTGTTGGGCTAATGTAGCGAGTGGCGTTCCTCAGGGTTCTGTATTGGGCCCCTTGCTTTTTCTTATATACAGGATTGTATACAAAGTTTTGTCCGATGAATAAACGCTGATATTCTTGTAATTATGAGGTCTATGGCTATTGAAATTCGGTTGATTTTTTTAATATATAATTCTCGTGCTTCAAACACTATGCGTAGGCTATGCGTAGGCTAGGCGCTACATAGCGCCTAGCCTACCCAACCGTCAGCCATCATCATTTTCTCTTCATTCATTTCTCGCTGCATTTATCATTTATTGCTTATTTTTAAGCATGGAATTTGAACGAAGAGACGTACGTAAGCTGAATTATTTCTTCTGGAAACGTGGAATGTCACCTGCAATCATAGAGGCAGAGATAAATTCGACACTTGGTGCTGAAACAACAAATGAACGTACATGTCGTCGGTGGGTGCTCAATTCAAGGAAAACAATTTCAATGTCGATGATAAACCACGTTGTGGTCGACCATCACTGGATTTGAACACAGGTATACAAAACTTTCTGGATACAGAGAAGTATGCTACGACTAGGAGTATTCATTAGAACTGGGAGTTTGTCACAGAACAATTCAGCCATCTTATTCAGATGGGGAAACGTTATTTATCTAATCGATGGATTCCACATTATTTAACTGTTGAACAAAAAGCAAACCGTGAACGAATATGTTTAGAGTTGTTGGAGAAATATGCTGCAAATGATTTCTTGGGACAATTAATTACAATGGACGAAGTTTGGATCTATTGTGACAATGATGGCAGCTATCACCATATGAGTTGGAGAGGAGATGGTGATATCCCAAATGTGGAAGTTCAACGGACGTTGACCATTCGTAAACATCTGCTCTCGGTATACTGGGACTGCAAGGGTGTTCTCCTTTTGGAGTATTGCCACGTGGACAAAACAATAAATGCTGATATTTACTGTCAGCATTTAGATCCCTTGAAGGTAGCAATTCAGCAAAAACGTCGGCGACTAGTTAATGGGGGATACCACCATCTCACTACCTCCATGATAACGCGAAGCCTCATACAGCTGCTAAAACTGTTCATAAACTGCGCGATCTCGGTTTTACAGTATTGCCACATCCCCCATATTCACCAGACCTCGCACCGTCTGATTTTTACCTTTTCTCCCCACTTAAATCTTCAATTCGTGGTAGGAAGTTCTCATCTGCGGAAGAAATTCACGCTGTTCTAGATGCCTGGATTACCGCTAAACCACGGACATTCTTTGCACATGGCATCAGGAAATTGCCAGGAAGATGGCAAAAATGTATTGCAAATAAAGGCGATTACTTTGAACATCTTTCTACCACTGAAGATTAATTATGTTTGGTTTTATTGAATAAATTTTATTTATCTGACAAAACTTTGTATACAATCCTGTATATTAACGATTTAGATGTCGGCCTAGTCAGTACAGTTTCAAAGTTTGCGGATGACACGAAGCTGGGTGGTAGGGCGATTAATGACGAAGATAGAGGTAAAATTCAGGAAGATCTGAATAAAATCGTTGATTGGTCAGTCACATGGCAAATGAGATTTAACGTGGATAAGTGCAAAATTATGGATATAGGTTCGCGTAACGGTAATTTTGCGTATAGTATGTCAGGGAAAGATTTAACAAGCGTAGAGCAGGAAAAAGATTTAGGAGTTATAGTCAATGGTGATTTAAAAGTAGCGAAACAAAGTACAGCGGCGGTAAATAAGGCGAACAAAGTGTTAGGTTTTATAGCTCGAAATTTTGAGTACAAATCGCGCGATATTATAGTTCCTCTTTATAAATCATTAGTTAGACCCCATTTGGAGTACGCGGTCCAATTTTGGAATCCGCATATGCGCAAAGATATAGACAAAATCGAAAGAGTTCAAAGACGAGCAACTAAGATGATTCCGTCTCTTAGGTCAAAGTCGTACGAGGATAGGCTTAAAGAGTTAAAATTGACTACACTCGAGACTAGGAGGTTAAGGGGTGATCTAATCCAGGTTTTCAAAATTATGAATGGGTTTGATAACGTAGATAGAGATAGCTTTTTCGAAATATCTCAATATAATAAGACTAGAAATAACGGGTGTAAGTTGACAAGTAGAAGGTTCGAGACAGCAGTTGCGAAAAACTTTTTTACGCATAGAATAGTAAATAGCTGGAATAGTTTGCCGTAGAAGTAATTAGTAGCACGTCTATAAACATGTTTAAGAATCGATTGGACGCGCATGTTGATAGAAAGGGTATAGTTTAAGGTAGTAAAATTAAGGCTTTGTGGGGATAGATCCCACAGCTCAACACAAGTGTTGTGGGATATAGGGAGGCAGCGTCTTGGGTTAGGGGATACTCTCTGTCCTTACACACCCCATTTAAAGAGATTCCTCTGCCGAGCGGTGACCCCCATAGTACTGTGAGGTATTGAAAAACTCATGATCTTCACTTGCCCCACAAACACCTTTAAATGGGAGACCCATAATGGGTGCACACACATTTCTACATTACTGTACAGTCTTTACAGCCACACCTACACTTTTCCTCGTAAGTGTATATATTGTAATGTATATGGTTGTAAATTTGACTTGTTCCGCAATCGATATGAACCGTGACTTGATGGATACCGTAATGAAATTGACTGGATTCTTTGGATCTGATATATTTGCATGTCCGTTATATAATAGATATAGAGTGTAACATATTTGTGGATAGTAGTCTATTGTGACTTGATCCTCTGGATCGAGAGATTCTATCTTTAGTTTTAAATCGATAATTAATTATTTTTAAATTGATAATGTATATGGTTGTAAATTTTGACTTGGTCCGCAATCGATATGGACCGTGACTTGATGGATACCGTAATGAAATTGACTGGATTCTTTGGATCTGATATATTTGCATGTCCGTTATAAATAGATATAGAATGTAACATATTTGTGGATAGTAGTCTATTATGAGTTGCTCCTCTGGACCGAGAGATTCTGTATTTAGTTTTAAACCGATAATTAATTATTTTTAAATTGATAATTATTTAGTTTCGTAAAAATTGGTCGTTGCCAATTTACCGGCAGTTTTTAAATAAGTTTCTTATGTTCTTGTGGTTCGGAACCCACGTAAAATTGTAGGTCCCCTCCGCCACCACGGAGGACATACACAATACACGATTACGAACACAGTTAGGTAGACCAGCCATGAGTGGATCCTAGGGTCTTTGTTGGTCTGAAACATTATAACATTACATTATAACATTATAACTTTGTGCCAAATGAATGTTCCCTTTGCCGGTATTCTGTGCAAATTTTTCCCATAGACTGTTTAGACAATTTTGCACTAAAGCGCTTGCCAGGATTCTTTGCAATTTGGGCACGATCAAGTTGTATACCTTCGCGGTCGCGGTAACGTTGAATATAGGCAGACTTTTCATCTTCGGTATCAACTTCTCGCGGATACCCTGATGCCTCAACCTTATCCTTCAAAAATGCGTTTATATATGGTGTGAAAAGGTTGGGTAGCTTCTGAAACCTCCACACCTCATGCATCTTCAGTATTCTATACCCATGGCGTACGGCTAGGGCCAGCTCAGGACTTGTATATACGCCTCTGATCTTACGCTGGTGGGGCATATGGTTACAATCGCCGTTATTCTCTTCCGCGCACTTCACGCACAGCGGGAACATGAGCTTGTGTTCGATAACGACAGGTAAGATTGGCATCCATAAATTGCGTGGGGGGAGTACGTCTACGAAAGAGAGCTCAAAGTAACGATCATTCAAATTTCTTGAAAATTCATTGATGGAGGGCAGGTTAGGTCCCACCAGTTTCTCAGGAGCGCCCACGGGGTACGGATCGTTCTTCATGACGTATGGGTATAAAGAACAGAAATCGTAGTAATGGAGCTTCACACCCTCCGTAGGTGGAAAGTAGAGTCTGAATGGATTTGTACGTCCTCCAAACAAGCTATCACCACATTTGAGAGGATCCAGCACAATTGAACACTTGATCGTGTTTATTTCCTCAAGGTACACCTCGTCTGTCTCCATCCGTGAATCATATTCATGCTCCCACAAGACTTTGTGAGTGAACTGGGATCCTATAAGTTGATCGCGGGTGCGGGTCCACGCAAGACAGTCGACAGGAGATCTACCGTGGATATCTCCGGAGATTCCGCACTCAGGACGGGGACATCCATGCCACCAGCATCCGTTAAAGGAGTACAGTCTTCACACCAGTGACACGGTTTTCACTTAACCCATCAACCCAAAAACACGACCATTAATCTTAATGGGTAATTCACCGGTGTTGCGGGTGTGCTTTATGTATACACCTGTCTGTTGCTGTAGGTGTATGAGCCAATAAATAGCCTTGTGTCCGTAACTGCGGGGGTTGTTTCGGTGAATAATGGCTAAGGTGGCTTTAGGCATGAAGTTATTTTTGAACACCGTAAAACATAATGACGCGATGGTGGTTGCGACTTGCAGCGGATCGCATTTGAAACGGCCTATGTACATCCTTCTAAAGGCCTGGAAGCATACTCTAAGCACGCGCACATCATTCACGCAATAACGCTCACATTCATCAGCTATATTATAAGGATTACGTTCATTAAAACTGTTGTAGTATCGATCAAAGTCTTCACGTTCAGCAACACTCATAAAATCATAGTTAAAATAATGTTTGGGTGGTGGTGGGCCTACGTAGTTTAAAGTCTCGCTGGTGAGGAAAGTGTAAGAGAAGTATCCTTTGGAAACTTCAGCTGCTACCCCCATCACCTTGGGTAGCTTTGCTAATTTACAAGGTGTGAATAATAAAGTGTCTTTAAATTGTACATTGCCTCTTATTTGCATCTGTATTAATTTGTTGCCTCTTTTCAATGGATCACCTGTAAATATCTCAGAGGATTCGTGCTCAAGCAACTCCTTATAAAGGAACTGCGTGTCAAACTTTGCCCCGTTATGGGCGAGAATATACAGTCATTTTTTTTAACTTGTCGGCTAACTTGACAATATAGGACACAAATAGTTTCAAGGACTATCGTGGATATTCGTTTTAAAAACGTTTGTCTGTTTACCGCATTTGTGACACTCGTCACATTCGATCCCCATACACTCATCACAGATAGTCTGGCTCACAAGTAAATGTGGAATTACCTCTTTGGTTTCAGCGTTCGTATATGTTTCTATATCGTAATATACAGTTATACAAGGGTTATTTTTAGGCTTAGCATCTTTCGTATAACATACATGCTTTACTCCATCCGCCTTATACTCCTCCTGGCATGTAGGACAGTGAATTTCGTCACACTTGTGCTTAAATTTCCCCCAATTATCCATTGTGTAAAACATACCACATTCACAGATTCTCATTTTCCTGCACGTGCCAGTTGATTTATGGAGCTCAAAGCAATTATTATTGAAGAATGTGCGTCTACACACATCACAGTCTCTCTTCTCAGCTTCAACTACAAGGCTTTCACATTTGGTGCTTTTACACTGTTCACATACCATGTGACATTCTTTACAATGTCTCACTATATCATCCGCAAACTCGAGGCACCCCTTACACAAATCATGATGTCTCCCATATTTTCGACTTTTGTCATAACTCGCGTAAAGCCACCTTATATTACGGATGGGGAGATACGTTGTCCCTGACAATCCTAAAATAAGTAGGGGTCTTGTACGATCTCTCACACAGCTTTTAAAAACATACACAGTCCTACGACGATCATCCAACCCAAATACAACTATACGGACATTCATTTCCTGTTCTACCCTTCTCAGCTCTTCAGGACCCATATTACAGTCAAATTCAAGTCACAGTCTACAGCTAGTTTACGGGCACGCTCAACGACCGTAGGCAGCCAAATTTTTGTGGCCTGTGTATTTTGTACAGCAAACATACGTGCTAAGACTACTGCTATAAAGCCGCAACCACGATCGACGTTTATATGCTTTCGGTAAATAATCGGAGAATTGAAGTTAAGAGTATACGGTATGGCACTATGTCCCGCAACACGGAATACATGGTCAATATTTATCGTGAAGGTGTCCATATTAAAAGCTATACTACTTTGGGCGGCTTGCATTATACGTTCTAATATATATTCTACATCTTCAGCCGCCAAACGTCTAAATGGCACTACTACCCAATAATTATCTAAATCACCGTCCATCTGACCCGAATCCGAAGGACAGACTCGTCCTGACTTCACGCTCGTCGCGGTTCTGAAGAGCAAACTCTACAATACGCTGTACAACCCGGCGTAGCCCGCGCTCAATTCCATTGCTATACATGGCTCTAGGATCGACCCTGACTCTATACCGATTTCTAGTCAAGGCTGGGGTGGGGACTGCGGAGCGCACCAACTCAAACGTTATATCATCCTCAACAGAACGGGGGGCAACTGTGGCGGATGAATAAGGAGATATATTAGGGGAAGGTGCTGCTGGGGGGCTTGTTGCGTAAGACGTTGAGGGCCTGGAGTCTATTATTGTAGACTCAACAGAACGGGGGGCAACTGTGGCGGATGAATAAGGGGATATATTAGCGGGAGGTGCTGCTGGGGGGCTTGTTGCGTAAGAGGTTGAGGGTTGGAGATCTATTACTGGTGGTGGTTGGCTAACAACAGGCGAGTATTTCGGTTGCTTTATACCTGATGTGGGGTTCTCTTCATCATACCTCCGCTTTGAACGTGCTACCGGTATCGCTGGTGAGGGTTCGTTGGCAGGGGAGGATTCTGTGATCACAACTATACTATCGTCGGGGTCATCCGTAATGTCGATGATGGGGTGCTGTACCTCATCGTCATTCACTGTTCTGTGGGAGAAGAAAACAAAATATAAGGAACAGCACTCAAAATTTGTAATATTTTGTAAATGATCCACTTAGGAGTGTGACGTGTTAGAAATGGACTCTGTAGAAAAAGTCAGATTCACGAGCCCATCCACATGTATTATATCTGGACCTACAGGATGTGGTAAAAGTGTGTTTATGCTTAAAATCATTAAAGAAAAGGGAGAGATGTTCTCGAAATTTGTGCATAAAGTTATATGGTGCTATTCGACGTATCAATCAGTGTTCAACGAGTACCAAGGCGTATATGACGTTAATTCGTTAAAGGGAAATGAACATACCGTCATTGTAATTGACGATCTCATGTTGGAGATGGATAAAACGTTTGCCGAGACATTTACAGTATTCTCCCACCATCTTAACATAAGCGGGTTATTCATCAATCAGAATCTATTTTTCAAAAATAGATACATGCGCGATGTGTTGTTAAATACACAATATCTAGTCTTATTCGCACAACGTAGAGATGTATCACAAATTGGGATATTAGCAAATCAAATGTTCCCGAATCAGGTAGCGTAAGGAGTTTTTGGAAGTTTATAAAGAAGCTACAAGCACGCGTTACGGATATTTGCTTTGCGACCTTCATCCGCGAAACACGTTTAGGGTGCTTCTAAGAACGAATACATTTCCAAACGAGCCTGAAACGGTGTATATTCCAGAATGACAAAGAGACTAAAGAAATACCGTGAATTAATAAAAATCTATCATCGACTGCCCCGGGCAATGCAACAGATGTTTATTAAAAATATCGACTCCGACTTTTTAAAATGCATCTGTGAAATCTGTCTTAACGTTATAAATTGCAATGTATCAATGAAACCATCTCAGAAGGCTCGCCTACGCCGTTACAAGAACAAAATACGTCCACTCGCTCATAAAAGTCAAACTCTACCGAAGAAAAAACGAATTATTGTACAAACAGGAGGGTCATTTCTCCCCATCTTATTTTCAGTTTTGGACCCTTTACTGACTAGATTAATATAATGAAGAAAGTGGTAGTGATTCCACACGAGGTGTACGCTTCACTGCAAAGGAATCCAGACACGGATCTAGATCCCCGTAAAAGCAGACTTAAAAGAATGGAAAGCGAATTGCTAGCCCTATTAAATAGTGAAAAAACACCTGATGAGAAAAGAATCTTATACCAAGAAGGTCTGCAGAAATTTCTTCAGGGGTAAGAAAATTATAAGAACCCGACAGAGATTCCTGTGGTTATTAATCACAGCACGGGGGACGATGGACATGGCGACATAGGATCTGTACCCGACGATACACCTGACCAACCAAAAATTAAGGGATCAGCCACACAACATATCGAGCATGTATTAAAAAGCACCGTCCCACATACATTGAGGAGTAAAGGTTTAAGTCTTTATAATCTATTGAATGAGGACCCAGCCAAACAAAGGACCGATACAGGCGAGATCATTGTGGAAGGATCAAAGATACAGGGGTCGAATATCGTAGACATTGTCCATGATCTGGTGAGAAAGTGGGATAGGCCATCACCATCAGGATGGAAGCATATTAAAGCAAGACTACAACAAATAAACGTCCCTAAAACGTTGATAGGAAATCTGAACAGGCTAAAAGACTTGGAACATGCAACGCACGTGGCACATTTGAAGACGCCGTCACCCCCGGCGGTAACAACTTTGACGAGGAGAAAGAAGAGGTTAAACAACGGTCAACCCTACCCACGTGCCTCTAAAATAGGCAAATGGTTAACGTATTAAGTAAACGCTATTATGACATTTCTAACCCAGCCTCCTACGGCGGCGTAGATAGACTGTACAGAAGTGTTTACGGAGTAGGAAAAAAAGATGTTGAAAGATTTTTGCGGGAGCAGGACGCTTATACGCTTCATAAGCCTGTGAGAAAAAGGTTTAAAACAGCCAAGACAACGGCTTCCTCGATTGATTCTATTTGGCAAGCAGACTTAAGAGACGTAAAGATATTCTGTGTATAACGATGGTTACCGTTACATTCTATTCATAATAGATGTATTCTCTAGATATCTGTGGCTAGTTCCTCTGAAAAATAAATCACCTGAAACAGTTGCTAAAGCCACCAAAACGCTAATGTTAAAAGAAAACAGGGTTCCTGGCTATTTTTGTAAGGATATGGGGAAGGAATTTATAGGCCGTGCTTTTCAGAACATGTTGACAGAATTTAATATCAGCTATTACACAACCAATTCTATACATAAGGCTTCTTTAGCTGAAAGAGTTCAACGTACCATAAAGGAACGCATGCACCGCTATTTTACACATAAAAACACATACAGATTTCTAGACATTTTGGAATCATTGGCATCATCCTACAACCGCTCACACCATCGCACGATTGGGACAACACCTAACGAAGTTTTAGAAAGAGGTACGCTCCCGAGAAGAGATGGATCACCAACACCTCCACCACACTCTGCGCGCTTCAAAATCAATTGATTATGTAAGGCTGTCGCGTCCGGGGAATAAATTCGCAAAGGGTTTTGAGCAAGGATGGACACGTGAGAATTTTAAAGTTAGGGCTATGAGACCTAAAGGTGAGATAATGATGTATTACATTGAAGATTTGAATGGGGAAGAAATCGCAGGAGGCTTTTACCGCGAGGAATTGCAGAAAGTTGCATTTAATTTAGGAAAAAATGTTTAAAATTGAAAAGATTTTAAGAAGCAAAGGTTCAGGAAAGAGAAAAATGTACCTGGTGAAATGGCTAGGGTACCCAGAAAGCTTCAACACCTATATAAAAGCTGATGCAATAATAAAGCTTAAATAGTATGCAACATGGCTCCTCGTCTCTCTCTGTACACCCTAACAACACACTAGCCAACTTTGTAACAGAACTCCACGGGCCCATTGAATTGGGTCGTGATTCGTATGAGGTGGGGACATGCGAGATTCAGCTGGACACCCTCTTTTTAAATATTGAATATAAAGAATCCGTTTTTACGATTCTTAGAGACATTGACGACTGTGAAAAAGCTGGGGTAGCTATGGATGAAACTATACGTATCGCTCGGACTAAGGTTGCACGGTATTACAGTACAGAAGTAAGATTAGGACCGGGTCATTATGGTTCGGTCGAGGATGTTGTGAGAGACTTAAACGTAAGTTTAAGAAACTCAAACCTTACGAATGATTTAGTATACGAAATCGTAAACAAAGGAAACCCTGCACATGCACTAATCCTAAAATCAAAGACTAACAGACGTATTAAAGATCGAAGAGTGTTCAAAATTATAACCAATGGACGATATAGCGCAGCCATCCAAAGAGACACATTTCACGAGGCACAGCATGACTTGTCCAGATTAATGTATCAATTGAAGATGGAGAAATTGGCTGAAAGCTCTCAGTCCCCAGACATGTGCTATATTTACAGTAATATAGTGGAGCACCAGTTTGTTGGGGATACCCAGGCACGCCTGCTGCGCATTGCCCACATCCCCAACCATAGAGGAAGGAGTTTGAGTATTACATATGACAGACCCCATTATGTGAATGTCGCAACTAATTTAATAACCAATATCACAATATATATAAGAACGATTGAGAGTGAAAACTTCCCATTCGGTAAAGGGAGCTTAACAGTGAAGCTACACTTTCGACGTACTGAGTTATAATGGATAGAAAGCCTTTCACCCTCTATCGAGGGGTGAGATACCAGCGCGGTAGTGGACTTGGGTCCATTTTTTCATCCATACTACGTACGGCTGTTCCTTTGCTGAAGAGGGGTGCCAGATACCTCGGAAAGTCTTAACACTGCAGAAGACATATTGGCTGGGGCTAAACCTAAAGAAGCTCTAAAAAAACATTTAAAGCGTACACGAGACGAAATCATCAAAGATGCAAAGAGAAAAATGCGTGGTGGCGGGAAGAAGAAGAGGGCTGTCCGGAAGAAGGGGCCACGTGGTATTAAACGTAAAAGGATATCAAAAAAGAAGTGCTGTAAGTGAATGAAACCTATGGTTGACACTTTTTTGACTGATATAAGCTAAGGAGATTGATCTCATGAATCATAGTTTGTTTACTACTTGTCGAGAGAGGAGGCACTATTTCTAACTCGTCATGGCCAGCTTCATCCACCCATGTAGTTCACAATGCTGTAAATCGGAGCTGTCCCTTTTTGAGATGCCTCCAACTCAGGTTTCTATTGAGCACAGTGATTTTATTACAATTAACCCTTTAAACACCATTAGTTCCCCGAGTGCACCTATAGAATTCGTGATACCCAGCTCAGGCCCTTACTTTTTTGATCCATGCTGTGTGCACATGTACGCTAAGCTACGTATAGCCTATTCTGATGGAACGGACTGCGATGACAAATATGCTGTATATCCTGAAACAAACTTTCTGCACTCCATATTCAACCAGTGTGACGTATATTTAAATCAGACCACCATATCGTCAGGCACGGGATACTATCATCTACGAGCCTATCTGGAAAATGTCCTCAACTTTTCCAAAGAAGCGAAGGCTACCTTTTTAAGTGCCGAGGGATATTATCAAACTAAAGACGAAAGTAGTATAAATGACAAACTTAAAAATTCTAAAAAGAAGATATACGAGTGTTCTGGACGTCTGCACACAGATTTCACTTTCCAGGAGAAGTTGCTTGTCAACGGGGTGGATATGAAAATAAAGCTCACCCGCACGAGTCCTGAGATCTGCTCAAATCTGGATGCTGATCAAGAAGAGGGTGCAAAGCCCGTTCTGGTTCACATTATGGACACATACCTCCGCGTACGGCGAGTGAAATTAAGTTCACCAAAACAACTAGAAATTGAGAAAAATTTACTAAACACTACAGTGAAATATCCTATTAACAGAGTACAAATCAAACTATATACGGTGCCTGCAGGTTGGCGTCGAAGCAGATAGAAAACATTGCCCTGGGAAATCTTCCTAAAAGGATATTAATCGGAATGCAGGACCATGCTTCGGTGAATATAAAATATAAAAAGAGTGCCTTTAAATTCGAGAATTTCGTGATTGTGCTGAGCTTGGTAATGGGGTAACGCAGAAAGAATTCATTGATCAATTTAAAGTTTATCCGTTTGACATTACACCTGACTTATCTGCTAGCGTAAATACGCATTTAATCCCACAACAGAGCGGAAACATCTCAGCGAGGTTGGAATTCACCAAGCCTATAGACGCGCCTATTAGTGTACTAGTATATCTCGAATCGCAAGCCCTAATAGAAGTAGATAGATTTAGGAGCGTTATCACTGACTTTTAAAATGGATGCTAATACACTTTAGAGAGTAATGAATAGTGAACGAGTCACACGTTCCAAATTTATCGGCGTGTTTGCGAAGAATGAAACATTGAGTTTGCCAAGTACGCGAGAATGCGGTAGTCTTATTGTGAACACAGATGTCATCGGTAATGAAGGGATTCATTGGATTGCTGTCTATTTTAAAAATAGACACCGCCTCTACTATTTTGATTCACTCGGTACTCAACCCTGGAGTGACCCTGTTATTGTAAAATTTCTCGCTCAGTTACATATTCCCGAAGTTGTATGGAACCCGTTTCATATACAAGGATATTTTAGTAATAATTGTGGAATGTACTGCATCTCATTTCTCATGCATATGTCACGTGATAAAGAATTTATAAATTTTTTAAATTTATTCGACCCGTGTCACACTCGACGAAACGATGAAATGGTATGCAGAGAGATAAAAATCCGTTTTCCAATTGTGCGTACTCGTTGTATAGTATAATGTTTTTGTTCGTGTGTATATTTGTAAAGGTAGTTTGTATATTCTGTAGTTTAAGATGGTTATTGTACTGATTTCTTTCATTTGATAAATTTATGAAAATATATTGTCTTCTTCCCCCAAAAAGATCGAAAAACACTTACATTATTTCGGTGTGACATTCATTATGCTGACTGTTCAGTATATCCTCCGTATCCATGACACGAGATTCTTCAAAAGATGTATAGCACGTGTCAAATCCTCATCGGACCTTAAAGGAGAAAGAATAATGTTCATATTGATTCTTTTTTAATAAAAACATATACAGAGTATACATATTGTAAGACAGACCCCATTATGTGAAGATATCTTTGGTTCGCTCAGAGAAGCTCATTTAAGAGGTAAATCTGAATAACATTTATAAAAAAACATGCAAAAGATTGAAATAAAAATTTCGGTTTTAGCATAATGGTGAGTATCTAAATGAAGTATTTGACGAGATACTACATCCCTCCATATATAAAATCATCTTTCTGACAGTTTGTGAATAAAAATTAATAGCAGTCAATGCTGCAGTGTCACCTTCTTGATACAAATCCGGAAAAATTTAAAGTTCGTGGTCCATGGTGGAGGGAATGTTTATGCACTGGCAGAGGAATGTATATTCACTGGCGCGAAAATAGCTACTGTTACTCCCGACTGAAAAATATTTCCTTTTATATGCACAATCACCAAGCTCCGCCCCAAAAGATCAAGAGCAGATGTTCGTAATAATTGGTTGGCAGTGTAGCTGGGTGGAGCTATGATAAGTTTGTGTACCAATCGTAACACCGCTATAACGGGTCCATGCTTTGGACGACTAATGGCATCTTTATATTTTCTCCAATAGATTTAATGCACATATTACCCCTTGCTCTCTTTACCATGTCAATATTTGCGACAATACTTGGTTTTCCCCCCTACTATTCCCGGATCAATAGGCACTAATGCAATCGAGAGGATTTTATAATAAAGAAATTATAAATATATCCATTCTTTTAATTATATTTTTTAAAAAAGAAGAGTATTCGGTTTCCACGCTAAACTGTGGGTCTAAGGCGGAATGAAAAGCTTAACCATTGTTACAATTCGGCGAGGAGTTAGTTATTATTATTATTACTAAAGAGAAAAATCTACATTGTTTTTGTACATACACATTTTGCAGCCATACTATTCCCTGATCAATAATCAAATGATCCTGTTATTTTAAATGTTGAAATTATGATGTGAAAGAGTGAGCAATGATTCCCTGACGAGATGTATTTCTGATTCGGTTTCCACATTAAACTGTAGGTCTAATGCGGGGTGACAAGCTTAATCTTTGTAATTCGGCGAAAAGGAGTTAATTATTATTATTACTACTGTAATTTGTACCACCCTATATACATATATATATATATATAGTGTATGTGTGTGTGTGTGTGTGTGTGTGTGTGTGCGCGCGTGTGCGTGATCCTCACTTTCTCTGACAAAAATCTGTGTGTGTGTGTGTGGTGTGTGTGTGTGTGTGTGTGTGTGTGCGTGCGCGCGTGTGCGTGATCCTCACTTTCTCTGACAAAAATCTGTGTGTGTGTGTTAATTTTGAAAAAACTTTGTTGATTTCTGATAATTATGATTTTGACAGTGTTTTAAATCAATAACAGAGATACAAATTAGTGTAAATAACTAAGTTGATAAAATATAAAATATTTTTTATTTACAAGGAAGACATTCGCTTCGAGAGTGAAGTGTGTATTTCAGTGGAGTAGTAATAAGCATAATATTTTTAACATTTAGAGTGAAGCGAGGTTTTCTCGAGTTGAGTGGGAGGAAATAGACCAAAAGGAAAGTTTGTGGTCATTTTGCGGTTAGCGTGAGACGCATCTGTTCAGAATTTTTTTTTTCTTTTTTTTTCCAGAGAAGCTGAAAGTAAATGAGATGAGTGAAATGTTATGAGATTAGTGAAGTGAAGTGAAATGACATGAAAATGAAGTGATATGAAATGACATGAAAATAAAGTGATATGAAAAGCCAATATTTTTTTCTGTTTTTGATACATAAGAAAGGTTTGCCAAAAGAAAATAGACACAGTTAATGTGTTTATTTCTTTTGCTGTTTATTATTTAATATAAATGTGTGTGTGGGTGTGTGTGTGTATAGATTTGAGAATGTTAATGGAACGATTTCTTTTGCTAAGCCAATTGTTTAGTGAATTGTTAATATTATTTTAATTCACTTTAACGTGAAAATCCGTTTATATATATATATATATATATACCGTATATATATATTATATATATATATATATATATATATATATAGGAATGACAAAATTAAATAGGCAGTTAATATGATTCTTCCTCTATATATATATAAGGTAAGGAGAAAGTTGTTCAATTGTGTGTGTGTGTATTTCGTCTGAACTATTATTTTGACGATTGTACGTATTATATTATTTTTGTGCAGTAGAAGGCAAATTCTATTTATTTAATTAATAATCATTTTCTTATTGTCAATTTCGATTTTAAGTCTGTATGCTTTGGTAACGAATCAAAATGGTATCTAGCAACTCACCCTAATAATGTATACCTGTACAATTAAAATAAAAAATGGTATCTGGCAACTCAACCATCATCTACATAAGACCCGCTTGGCTTCAGAGCTGGTAGTTTGATGCGAACTTCGGTCGAATAAAGAACTCTCTCCTTCCCTTCTTAGGTTAAGACTTAGCTTAGTTCCCTTTGGGGGGTTAGGACATCCCACCTTGTACCCCCAAAGTCCTCCTCCGTCTATCCTTTCACTCTTAGGCTAAAGCAACCCCTTTGGGGGGAGGTCATCCTTCCTTCTCCCCCCGAAGATCCCTCCCCTCTTCCCCCTTCAGGTGTACCCCTCCCCCTTGGCTCCTTCTAAGCCAACTGGCTGATTAGGAGTCTATAAGACAAAGGCCACTCGGCTGAAGTCTTATTATGCACTTGGCTCCTGCCAGGTGAACACCTCTCTTCCTTTTTTCTCCTTCTCCTGTCTTTCACTTGGGGGATAACGCCGCCTCCAAGTTTCATGACCCCTTGTTGCACCTGCAGCATCCCCCACCCCCCTTTGCAACATTGAGTTGTTGCATACCCCCACCCCTTTGCAACATTGGGTTGGTGGATACCCCCACCCCCCTTTGCAACATCGAGTTGTTGCATACCCCCACCCCTTTGCAACATTAAGTTGGTGCATACCCCCACCCCCCTTTGCAACACTGAACTGTTGCATACCCCACCCCCTTTGCAACCCCACCCCTCTGCAACACCTTACCCCCCTTTGCAACATTTGATCATTATCTCTTGCAATATTGCAACATTCCTGCACTCTAACCTTTTGCGGCTATACTACTCACAACCACCTGTTACTTCCCTCCAATTTCAAAATCATTAATTCTACCAACCAACTAATAGTCCTCCGCATACTTGAGTTCCTTTATTTACTCAGTATTCAGCCAACCTTCAACGACTACAGTTCCGCTTTCAACCTAAATATCTCCAAATAAACTCTCATATAGAAAAGAAATCCTCCATCACTCCGCCTGGCTACATCTTTCTAATATTAACTTTTTCAACAAGCCAACCACCCCCAATCTTCTGTACAATTGGTCTTTCACGAATTAGCAACCTGGTAAGACCCCCCTTAATTCTGATTCACCTTTTAACCGGTTTATATTTTATACTTAGTGTCCTCACTCTTATACTCTACATCAGGGGTTCCCAAATTGTGTTCCGCGGAACACTTCTCACGGTATACAAGTGTTCCGCGGAACACCAATTTGGGAACCCCTGCTCTAAATTATTTCATTTTTAATCTTTTAATTTTAATTTAATATATATTGTAACCATTGTCGCACGTTCATTTTAATATATTGTTTGTTTTTGTTTATAACACTTGTTTATTTCTATTTGATTTTAAACTTGTTAGCACTGATGATGGAAATTGAACTTTACCGAAACGTCTGTAAATAAACATGTACCATATTTTCGTCCTCCTATTCCTCGTTATATATATATATATATATATATAACTACCAACTAAATATGTTAAAAAAATACATGTACTATTTCGAACACGAATAGCCGATGCGGAATTGGGAATTGCACCTCGAAAGTGTTTATTTCCTTTTTGACAATCCTCTCTATGCACCCTCTATATTTTTTTATAAATAAATTTCAACGAAATCAAAGTAATTGATAAAAGAATTAAATGGTAACTCTATATATACTTTTATATTAAACAATAAAGTTAACAAACTTCCACTTTCTTTGTGCAGTTTCCCAAATTTTAGCCAACTCTCCATATGAAAGCAAGCAAGCAAGCACCCACCACCACGCATTTTTCTTACTATTTGCAACACGAATAAAGTAAAAAAAATTTAGTGATAGAATCCGTACCATGTTACGGATTTCTCTTCTAAACTATAGGTCTAAGGTGGTTCAAAAACATTGCTACTTGACATCTTGTACTTTAGAACGGTTGCCTTTAGCATATAAAAGCACATGTCAATACAGTGATTTAACCTAAAACCAAACCGAAAGCGTCTATTTACTTTTGTCATTCCTCTGTGTGTATATATATATATATATATATATATATATATATATATATATATATATACAAGATGTGTCTTCTCAATTTCGTACATTGTTTCGTTCATCTTAATATTAATTCATTTTTTACAGCATACTAACTTGGCAGTAAACATTTTAAGTATTCTACAAGAATAATATTTAATTTACCTATAATTCGAAAGACATGAAACGCTTTCATTTATTCTAAAGCCAATCCAAAAGTGTCTATTTACTTTTCCCATTCCTTTCTTTGAAAGCATCTCTGGAAAAAAAATGTATAACAAGGTAAACTCGACACGCATAAACACTCACACCTGACTTGCCCGAGGCTACTTCAAAACCGCAAAATGGCCACATTGGAATGTAGGTCAAACCACATCTCGTCTCAAAACCCGTCTCCGTCTCACTCTAGTTCAAATATTATTATGTCATTCTTATTGTTTTAATGAAGTTAAAAACTGAACTTAAAATCTACTTATACACAAAGAGAGAGAGACTATTTATTTTACCTTTCCTCTGTATATATATATATATGAAAATTATTTCACGAAAGTAACACGTGAAAAATATTTATGATGAATAAAACCACGAAGGAAAGGAAACACAAAATGGTGCTCAAGCGCTTTCGTCTAATGGCATCCTCAGGATGTCATTAGACGAAAGCGCTTGAGCACCATTTTGTGTTTCCTTTCCTTCGTGGTTTTATTCATCATATATATATATATATATATATAACGGGTGTGCCATAAAAGAGGGTACATTTTAAAAAGCCTATAAAATCAACATTTTTTATTTAATTTTAATAAAACTTCTACCCAATAAAACACATGTATTTATCTATAGGCAAACAAGTTTTTAGACTAAAATATCGAATAATTCAAATTCTATCAACATTTAACGAAAGTGGATGATTTTTCTACTTAACTTTCAAAAATTATTAAACCTTTTTAATATTTTTTATAAAAATAATTATTAACGTAAAATTTACCTGAAATCATTAAAAATTTGTTTGAAATGCTTTCCTTCCATTTCAATAACTTTTTTTATTCTTGGCCGGAATATGGGAGAACTTAGCAGAGCGAGTCTATAGGATTAGGATAAAAGATGTCTCTCATTTAGGCGAGATCATCATTCAAAAATGGGAAGAGCTTCCACAGGAATAAGTAAATCGAGCCATAGATGAATTCCGGCCAAGATGCATTATTTCCAACGCAAACCGTTGATGATATTTAGAATGACGCTCCTTACGATCCGACGCAAGGGACTGCCCTAGAAATGTAAGTAATTATGTGCCCGTAAATTTATTTTTTGTAGCCATTTATTCGCGAACTTGTTATTTATTTAGTGTGCCTGTCATTAGGAGAAAGAGCACTGTTCTGGATTATTTCACCATATATAGGGAGGGCTGTAGTAATTCATCTCATCACATTAAAATGCTTCATTTAAATAGTAGGTATCCGCAATTATAGATTAAATAGCAATTAATATTATGCTAAAGTCCTGTTTTGATTCGTTGAATTTTTTATAGCAATTCTTTGCAAGTTTTAAATAATTTTATAATTTCCATAATAAATGTTATTCGGCATTTTCTCTTAAAGGAACATCTCTGAACGGTTGGAAGATATCTTCACATTGTAATACTATTACTATATGTATACTCTGCCTATGTTTTAAACAATTGGGTTTTTATTAAAAAAGAATCAGTACGAACTATTTATTTATCCTTTCACTTTAAAGGTCCGATGAGGATTTGACACGTGTTATACAATCTTTTCATTTTGAAGAAACGCATGTCGTGGACCTGAATACGGAGGTAGAAGTTTTACCGAGCAGTAAACCCAGCAATTGTCACATCATTAACGAAATAATGTAAGTTTTTTCTTATGTTTCGATCTTTTTTTGGTGGGGAAGAAGACAATGTATTTTCATCAATTTATTAAATGAAAGAAGTCATGTCTTTAGTACAATAACCATCTTAAGCTACAGAATATACAAACTAACATTAATGGTTATAAATATATACACGAACAAAAATCATACTATACAACGAGTACGCACCATAGGAAAACGCCTTTTTATCTCAGCATACCATTTCGTCGTTTCGTTGGGTGTGACACAGGTCGAATAATTTAAAAAAATTTATAAATTCTTTACCACTTGACATATGCATGAGAAACGAAAGGCAGTACATTCCACAAGTATTACTAAAATATACTTGTAGAAGGAAGGGATTCCCGACAATATCGGGGATATGCATCCGATCGAGAAATTTTAAAATAACAGGGTCACTCCAGGGTTGAGTGCCGAGTTAATCAAAATAGTACATGCGGTCCCTATTTTTAAAATAGATTGCAAACCAATGAATCCCTTCATTACCAACAACATCTGTATTCACAATAACACTACCACAATCTCTCGTAGTTCGCAATTTCAATGTTTTATTCTTCGCAAACACAACGATAAATTTGGAATGTGTGATTCGTTCACTATTCATTACTCTCTGAAGTGTATTCGGGTCTATTTTAAAAGTCAGTGACAACGCCCCTAAATCTGTCTACTTCTATTACAAGGAGTTACAAGGAGTTACAAGGAAAGGAAGTACCTCAAAAGGCCTTGCGGCCCATACCGAGGAGGTACCAATGGCAACAGTGCCAGGGAAAATTTTCTAAACCCTAAAATAGTGTGCAAGATTTGGTCTAACCTTTTCTTGAAATAATCCACAGAGGAACTGTTCACAACTTCTGAAGGTAACCTGATCCACGTGTCACAGATCTTATACGTAAAGTATGTCCCACACACACTAGTCCTAAACCGTTTCAAATCCAACTTCCAACCATTGTTGCGAGTTGGGTTATCATTTAAACTAAACATGCTTCTAAAATCGACATCGTTGAACCCGCGTAAGAGCTTGAAAACCTCGATCAGTTGACCGCGCAGCCTCCGAGTTTCCAGCGAAAACAAGTTCAGGGCACGTAACCGTCGATTGTAGCCCATATGCCTAACGGAAGGGATTAATTTCGTGGCCCTCGCCTGCACTCGCTCCAGCCTCTCAATATCTTTCCTGAGGGTGGCCGACCAGAACTGCACTGCATACTCCAGGTGCGGCCGAACCAGGGAATTGTACAGAGCGAGCACAATCTCCTTGTTCCGAAACTGAAATTGCCTCCTGATATAACCCAACAGCTTCTAGGCTTTCTTTTCCACCTCTACGCACTGTTTCGTAAACTTAAGGTCGCTGCTGATTAGCACACCCAAGTCCTTTTCCAAATCAGTCGCCTCGATATTGTTCCCCAACATCGAGTAGTCCGACTTGGGATTGGCGTAGCCAATGTGCATCACTTAGCATTTACCGAAGTTAAACGGCATTTGCCATTTTCGGACCACTCTCCTATCCTACCTAGGCCCGCACGCAGTTCCTCGATCGCTTCGGGCGTCCCAACATTGGCCCCAAGCTTGGTGTCATCAGCGAATTTGGCGATCCGACTGACGATGCCACCGTCGATATCATTTATGTAAATGATAAACAACACTGGCCCCAAAACGGAACCCTGAGGAACCCCACTAGCGACCGAAGCCCAACCCGACTAACCCCTTTAATTACAACCCTCTGCCACCTATTCTTCAGCCAGTTTTCAATCCACCTACCTATTTCCCCACCGATACCCAGCGCGCGCACTTTTGCCATTAGCCGGCGGTGAGGTACCTTATGAAAGGAATTCTGAAAGTCGAGATAAAGTATATCAATTGCCCTACTCTTATCATACTCACTCAACATGACGTAGAAAAACTCGAGCAAGTTGGTGAGACACGACCTATGCCGTCTAAACCCATGTTGGGAGTCCCCAAGCAGCTTGTAGGAATCCAAATGGTCAACGATCCTATCCGCTATTATCCCCTCTAATAATTTACCTACAACTGAAGTGAGACAAATGGAACGATAGTTCCCTAGACTTTCCTGATCCCCTTTCTTAAAGATAGGGGTCACGTTGGCTTCCCTCCAGTCATCTGGCCCGTCTCTAACGATTTGTTGAAGACTGTAGCCAGGTGGGGAGCCATCTGGTCGCGCACCTCTCGTAACACTCTGGGGAGAAACTGGTCTGGCCCAGGAGTCTTAAACGCGCAGTTTGTCTATTCTATCGGCAACGACTGTCGCGGTACATCGAACACTATCCAGGCCAGCACCTTCGTGCCTGACGCCTGGCTCGGGGATGACGCGAGTATCCTCCCTGGTGAACACTCCCGCAAAGTACTCATTAAGCACATTAGCGATGTCCGCGTCGTAGGTCCGCAGAACGCCGCTTCTGAAGAACTCCTTAGGGTTCCCCTTGCAGAGGCTTGCCACCCGTAGTTCTTTGTTACGTTTCGCTAGCCTAACCTTCGCCTTCACTTCCCTACACAGGCGGACATACGCTTCAGTGTTCTCATGGGAACGATTGGCCTTCGCCCTCCTATACGCTACTTTCCTATTTCGGATAGCCGAAGCGATGTCACGACTGAACCACTTAGACTGCGTTGAAGCAGGGGTGACCGGTTTTGAGGGTATGGCAGCAGACTGCAGCACCATAAACTCGTCCTGGAATGCACTCCACACTCCCTCAACATCGCCGACGAGTCTAACCCCATCTCATCTACGCTATCCCGGAGGCTAACAAAGTCCGCCCGCCGTAGATCGAGCTTACTGCCTCTCGAGTTACTACGCTTCACCCGAGGGACGCACACACGGAACCTAATCAGACCGTGATCACTCCCGCCCAACGATTCGTCAACGGTGAGGCCAGTGACGAGGTTGTCTTCGGTCGTGAATACTAAGTCCAGAATGCTTTCGCCTCGTGTAAGCTCATTGACCCACTGAGTGAGGAAGTTCTCATCAGCAAAGTCAACTAGCCTCCTACCTTCAGCATCAGCAGTCCTGTCTTCCCACCTTATGCCGCGACAATTGAAGTCTCCTAAAACTACACACACCCTATCCCCTAGCAGGTTACTGAGTTCGGTGTACAGGGCTGTATCCTCCTCGAGGAGGAGATGCGGAGGTCTGTACACCAAGATTAACTTATAGCTCGTCCCTCTCACATTCAGATCGACGCCAAGCAGCTCCCGTTCCGACCGGAACTGGCAGGAACTCGAGGTATACTAGTACACTAATAGGCGCGGCTATCGGTTTGGCGAATTCCAATCTGACTGAGATGTTTCCACTCTCTTGTGGACTTAGGTGTGTATTTACACGTTTGTGATGTCAAACGGATAAAGGTTAAATTGATCGAAGAATTCTTTCTGCGTTACCCCAATCCCGAGCTCATCACAATCACCTGCAATATGGGCCAGATTACTATATGCTCTCGCGCAAAGCGGGAACACAGCGTCTGGTGAGTAGTCCGTCTCAAATGTTCCTCCCAATGCAACGCCATTAACGTATAGAGTTATAGTTTTAAGGCCGAAATTCTTGAATTTAAAGGCATTCTTTTTATATTTTCCATTCACCGAATTGTGTTCTTGCATTCCAATTAATATCCTTTTAGGTAGATTTTCCAGGGCGATGTTTATTATCTATTTCGATGCTAACCCTGCTGGCACCGTGGATAATTTGATCTGTTTTCTGTTAATTGGGTATTTTACTGTGGCGTGTAGTAAATTTTTCTCAATTTCTGTTTGTTTTGGTGAACTTAATTTCACTCTCCGTACGCGGAGGTATGGCTCCATAAAGTGAATCACAACTGGTTTTGCTCCCTCTTCTTGATCAGCATACAGATTTAAATAAATCTCAGGATTCGTGCGGGTGAGCTTTATTTTCATATCCACCCCATTCACAAGCAACTTCTCCTGGAATGTGAAGTCTGTATGCAGGCGTCTAAAACACTCATATATCTTCTTTTCAGAATTTGTAAATTTGTCCTTTATACTACTTTCGTCTTTAGCTTCATAATATCCCTCGGCATTTAAAAAGGTATCTTTCGCTTCTTTAGAAAAGTTCAGCACATTTTCCAAATAGGCTCGTGGGTGATAGTACCACGTTCCTGCCGATATGTTGACCTGATTTAAATATACGTCACACTGGTTGAATAAGGAGTGCAGAAAGTTTGTTTCGGTGTATACAGCATATTTGTCATCGCAGTCCGTTCCATCAGAATGGGCGATACGTAGTTTAGCATACATGTGCACACAGCTTGGGACAAACACGTAAGGGCCTGACCTTGGTATCACGAATTCTATAGGTGCACTCGGGGAACTAATTGTGTTTAAAGGGTTAATTGTAATAAAATCACTGTGTTCAATAGAAACTTGAATTGGGGGTATGTCAAAGAGGGACAGCTCCGATTTACAACACTGTGAACTACACGAATAGATGAAGCGTGCCATGACGAGTTAGAAATAGTGCCTCCTCTCTCGACAAGTAGTAAAGAAACTATGATTCGTGAGATCAATGTGCTTAGCTTATATCATACAAAAAAATGGTCAACCATAGGTTTCATTCGCTTAGAAAACTTCTTTTTTGATATCCTTTTACGTTTAATGCCACGTGGTGGTAATCCCTTCTTCCAAACAGCCCTCTTCTTCTTCCCACCACCACGCATTTTTCTCTTTGCATCTTTGACGATTTCGTCCCGTGGACGCTTTAAGTGTTTTTTTAGCATCTTTAGGTTTAGCCCTAGCCAATATGTCTTCTGCCGTATTAAAACCTTATTGTAACGCTTTCCTCCCGAGATATCTGGCACCCGTCTTCAGCAAAGGGACAGCCGTACGTAGTATGGTTGAAAAAAAGGATCCAAGCCCACTACCACGCTGGTATCTCACACCTCGATAGACTGTGAAAGGCTTTCTGTCCATCATAACTCAGTGTGTCGAAAGTGCAGCTTCACTGTTAAGCTCCCATCACCGAATGGGAAATTTTTTCTCTCAAACGTTCTTATATATGTTGAGATATTGGTTAATAGATTAGTTGCGACATTCACATAATGGGGTCGGTCATATGTAATACTCAAACTCTTCCCTCTATGGTTGGGAATGTGAGCAATGCGTAGCAGGCGTGCCTGGGTATCTCCAACAAACTGGTGCTCCACAATAGTGCTCTAAATATAGCACATGTCTGGGGGTTTATAGACATCAGCCAATTTCTCCAATTTCATCTGATACATTAGGTTGGATAAGTCATGTTGTACCTCGTGAAGGGTATCTTTTTGGAAGGTTGATCGATATCGCCCCACGGTTATAATTTTGAACAGCCCTTTGTCTTTAATATTTCTGTTACCCTTTGATTTTACGATTAGAGTATGTGCAGGGTTTTCTTTGTTTATGATTTCATATACTAAATCAGCCGTATGATTTTAGTTTTTTAAACTTACGTTTCAGTCTCTCACAACATCCTCAGCCGCACCATAACGGCCCGGACCTAGTGTTACTACTGTACTATAATACCGTGCATCTTAAGTCCCGGCGATACGTATAGTTTCATCCCTAGTTACACCCGCTTTTTCACAATCATCAAGGTCTCTAAGAATCTAAAAACGGGATCTTTATACTCAATATTTAAAAAGAGGGTGTCCAGCTGAATTTCGCTTATCCCCACCTCAAACGAATCACGACCCAATTCAATGGGTCCATGGAGTTCTGTTACAAAGTTAACTAGGGTGCTGTTAGGATGTACAGACATGGACGAGGAAGACGGTAGTGTGACATAGAAGTGGTTAGGCGCCATGTTGTATACTATTTAAGCTTCATTATTGTATGGGCTTTTGTATAGGTGTTGAAGCTTTCTGGGTATCCTAGCCATTTCACCAGGTACATTTTTCTCTTTCCTGAACCTTTGCTTCCTAAAATTTTCTCAATTTTAAACACATGTTTTCCTAAATTAAATGTCACTGTCTGCAACTCCTCTCGGTAAAAGCCTCCTGCGATTTCTTCCCCATTCAAATCTTCAACGTAATGCAACATTATCTCCCCATTAGGTCTTATAGCCCTAACTTTACAAATCTCACGTGTCTAGCCTCGGTCAAATCCCTTCGCAAATTTATTTCCCGAACTCGACAGCCTTACATAATTATCGATTGTGAAACGCGCAGAGTGTGGTGGTGGTGGTGTTCCAGTTCTTCTCACATCAGGATCTGGGGGCGTACCTCTTTCTTAAATTTCATTATGTGTTGTCCCAATCCTGCGATAGTGTCACCGGTTGTAAGATGAGGCCAATGATTCCAGAATGTCTAGGAATCTGGATGTGTTTTTATGTGTAAAAGAGCGGAGTATGCTTTCCTTTATGGTACGTCGAACTCTTTCAGCTAAAGATGCCTTATGTGTAGAATTGGTAGTGTAGTAACTGATATTAAACTCTGTCAGCATGTTCTGTAAAGATCTGCCTATAGATTCTTTCCCCATATCCGTACAAAAATAGCCTGGAACCCTGTTTTCTTTCAATATCAGCGTTTTGGTGGCTTTAGCACCTGTTTCAGGCGATTCATTTTTCTGAGGAATTAGCCACAGATATCTAGAGAATACATCTATTATGAATAGGATGTAGCGTTAACCATCGTTATACACTGAATATCTTTGCATGTCTGTTAAATCTGCTTGACAAATATAGTCAATCAAAGCAGCTGTTGTCTTGGCTGTTTTAAACGTTTTACTTACAGGCTTATGAAGTATATAAGCGTCCTACTCCCGCAAAAACCTCTCAACATCTTTTTTCCCTACTCCATCATTGTAAACACTTTTGTACAGTCTATCTACGCCTCCGGAGGAGGCTGGGCTAGAAATGTCATAATAACGTCTTTTTAATATGTTAGCCATTTGCGTATTTTAGAGGCACGTGGGTAGGGTTGACCGTTGTTTAACCTCTTCTTTCTCCTCTTCAGAGGTGTTACCGACGGGGATGATGGCGTTTTCATTTGCGGTTTGTGCGATGCATGTTCCAATTCTTTTAACCTGTTCAGATTTCCTATCATTGCTTTGGGGATATTTATCTGTTGTAGTCTTGCTTTAATATGCTTCCATCCTCATGGGGGATGGCCTATCCCACTTTCTCACCAGATCATGGACGATGTCTACGATTTTCGATCCCTGTACCTTTGCTCCTTCCACAATGATCTCACCTGTATCGGTCCACTGTATGCCGGGATCGTCATTCAATAGATTATAAAGACTTAAACCTTTATTCCTCAATGTATATGGGAGGGGGCTTTTTAATACATGCTCGATATGTTGTGGGGTCGACCCTTTATTCTTTGGTTGACCAGCTCTATCGTCGGGCACAGGCCCTATTTCACCATCCCCATCGTTTTCCGTGCTGTGCCTAATAACCACCGGAATCTCTGTCGGATTCTTGTAATTTTCGTACTCGTGAAGAAATTTCTGCAGAGCTTCTTGGTATAAGATTCTTTTCTCATCAGGTGTTTTTTCAATTTTTAATACGGCTAGCAATTCGCTTTCCATTCTTTTAAGCCTGCTTTTACGGGGTTCTAGAACCGTGTCTGGATTCTTTGAACTTTCCAGTGAAGCATACACCTCGTGTGGAATCACTACCACTTTCTTCATTATATCAATCTAATCAGTAAAGGACCCAAAATTGAAAATAAGATGGGGAGGAATGACCCTCCTCTTTGTAAAATAATTCGTTTTTTCTTCCCCACAGTTTGACTTTTACGAGCGAGTGTACGTATTATGTTCTTCTAACGGCGTAGGCGTGCCTTGTGAGGGGGTTTCATTGATACATTGCAATTTATAACGTTAAGAGAGATTTCACAGATGCATTTTAAAAAGTCGGAGTCGATATTTTTATGAAACATCTGTTGCATTCCCGGGGGCAGTCGATGATAGATTTTTATTAATTCATGGTATTTCTTTAGCCTTTTTGTAATTCTGAATATACACCGTTTCAGGCTAGTTTAGTAATATATTCGTTCGTTCGTTAATTTTTTGATCATATATATTCCATGTGAATTCCAGTTAGTCCCCAAATTTTTAACTCTTCTTGTACTAATCTCTGTAGTAAATGACAAATATTCTCGGTAAACCGTCTTATTCTGCTCCCTTTATATTCAGAAATCAGGCATAAATGATAATATATATATATATATATGATGAATAAAACCACGAAGGAAAGGAAACACAAAAAGGTGCTCAAGCGCTTTCGTCTAATGACATCCTCAGGAACACTGAGTCTGCCATTATCCAACTTTCAAATAACTTCAACATAAGCAAAGGTCTTTTTCAACTCGATCCTGTTGTTTTGAATTCCTTCAAAACAGATTTAGATAAAAAGGGTAGGACGCTAAATCTTTGGTAAACTTGTATGCTACTTTATTAACTTTTAATCTTCATTTTATTTTTATATATATCGAGACTTGACTATAAAAGGCAAAGTGTTAAAACCCAGGCAGATTTCCAGTATAAATTTGTATTTTTATAATTCATTTGATCTTGTGCTAAAAATCGATATTTTTCCTTACAAATCTGTATGCCTCTTTGTTAATCCTTTAATTTTTAATTTTATTTTTACTTCTCTGTTTATTGCATATATATATATATATATATATATATATGTGTGTGTGTGTAGATATGTATGTATATATATATATATATGTTTGTGTGTATGTATGTTATTTATTTATTTATTTAATTTTTTTTTTTCTGTAACCTATATATAGGCCGTAACCTTTTATGTACTTCAGTGTTCCTGAGGATGTCATTAGACGAAAGCGCTTGAGCACCTTTTTGCGTTTCCTTTCCTTCGTGGTTTTATTCATCATAAATATTTTTCACGTGTTACTTTCGTGAAATAATTTTCATATATATATATATATATATGAAGAGGTTTATACCCATCTCTAGATATCTGTAGCCATTTCATCTGCAAAATAAATCGCCATAAACCTGGAAAATAGCTTTTAAATATATATATATATGTGAGAGAGAGAGAGAAAGGGGGGGAATAAACAAACAGATAAACAGACAAACATGACCGAGTCTTGCAATACAGCTTAACGGGGAGCCCAGCGTCTTAAACTCCAGGATACCCTGGGTTCCCCTTTATCTATCAACCATTTGTGTGGAAGGATATTTACACTCCACCTTAGACCTACAGTTTAAACGGGGAATCCAGCGTCTTAACCACAAGGATACCCAGGGTTCCCATTTATCTACCATCCATTTGTGTGGAAGGATTGCTGCGCACCGTCAATGGGACTTGAACCTGGTGCATATAATCGTGCATATAGTTGTGTGTATAATCCTTTATGGGCGTAGTCGGGACTGTATGTGCATTTATGTGCGTTTGACCAAACGATGTATACACTGTGCCCACTGGCTGATAATGCCTGGAGGCACTTGCTTCTAGGCCAGCTGACAGATTAGGAACTTATAAGACAGCAAGCGCTGGGATGAAGTCACAATATGCGCTTGGCTCCTATCAAGCGAACACTACTTTTTCTCTTAGGTTAAGTATACCCCTTTGTGGGGGTGAAGCCGTCGCACCTTCTCCCCCAAAGACGTTAGGTCGATTCCCCCAGCTTGCTGGGGGAGTTCCCCTCCCCCTGTTGTTTTTGGCGCTATGGGGTTGGCACCTTGCAACAAGGGAGGGAGGGGGGTTGGCACTCATTGCAACATTGATCAACATTTGCAATTGCATTGCACTCTCTCCTTTTGCGGTCATACTACTGTATCCATAGACTGAAAAGACCCATAATTTTTAAGAATTCGCCTCTCTATATAATTTCATTTCAGAGGGAATTTTTAAAAAAATGTTTTAACTTCTTAACTTTGTAATTTCTTATAATTTCTAGTTGAAGTTGACAGTTTAAATAGTTAATAATTTTATAGTCATGTTACCACTGATGATGGGAGCATTTCCTGAAACGTTTCATATTAAGGAAATATGTTTACAGCTGTTTTTTTTAATTTTTAAAGTTATATTTCCTTAATTAAGGAAACTGAAAAATCACTTGTACACACACGAACAAAAAGACACACACACACACACATTACTTATTCGGACTATATAGTGAGTTTAATTATCCCAGAAGAGTTACTTGTTCCATGCACGGTCTGTGTGTCATCATATATATATATACACTGTGTGTGTGTGTGTGTGTGTGTGTGTGTGTGTGTGTGTGTATGTATATATATATATATAGGGATGTCAGAACGGTATAGGTATCGTTATAGAAATAGTATAGAATCAAACTATATGTATAGATACAGGTATAGAACTAAAATTAATGAGGTATGAGATTAGGTACAGGTAAAGAAATTTACTTACATGCCTATTTCTATGCTTGGGGCTCACTGCATACTTATTGGGTTTCTTGATTTCACGTTACTGAACAATTTGAGTCAGCAACGTTCGAAAATAAATTTAAACAAAATGTCACGATGACAATATTCGACGGTGTGAGAATACTTATCGATGTATGATTTACTTTATGATTTATATAGGTTGATCGAAAAGTCTCTCCGCAGTAGTAATAAGATATTTACTTTATTGAAGTTAGATATTTTAATGAAAATTGTACGATATCGTGAAATCTTTAACAAAATATTGGCGATGTCTAGGCTAGTCTAAGCTAAGTCTTGCTACGTTACTTACTCTAAACAGGTACCAATGATATGTCATTACATTTATAGAATTCTTATATCTCCTTATGTAAAATTTCAATAAAGTAAATATCTTATTACTACTGCGGAGAGACTTTTCGATCACCCTATATAATCGAATCGACAACACCGGTCTGCGCTGAATTCAAATGCTACCAGTTTCTTTCTATCACGCACAGTTTTAAAGTTATTGCCAAAACAATTTTGGGGCGTTTTGTAATTTTTTACCTTTTTCATCTTTAATTAATGAATTTCGTTTTTTCATATTTTTCAGATAGATAATTCTAACATTACGTCTTTAAAATTTTAATAATGGCTTCTAGAGAATGTACCCATAGTCCAGACATATTTTGTTATATTTGTGGTCGGTATGTTGTTGTAAAACAAAGGACAAATGTAACGACCTTCATTAAGAGAGCTTATCATGCTTATTTTGGAATTAAATTAGGAGATCAAGACAAAAGTTGGACTCCACACAAGGTTTGTCTTACGTTTGTTGCGGCACTAAGGAATTGGAGCAAAGGTAAAAAGAAAAGTTTGCCATTTGGGATCCCTATGGTATGGCGCGAGCCTAGAAACCATACCGACGACTGCTACTTCTGTTCTTGCAATGTTAAAGGTTATAATGCAAAGAATAAAGAGGGGCTTCAATACCCAAGTCTTCCATCTGCAATAAGGCCGGTACCCCATGGTCCAGAAGTTCCTATTCCCCGCCCACCCGAGAGTCTGGATCAATACAATTCAGATTCTGATTCAGCTCCAAATCCAGACAATGATGATGTTTATGAACAGCCAACAGCTGACCGAGATCCTCCTAAACCATTAACCCAAGCCGAACTAAATGACTTAGTCAGGGATTTGAATCTGCCTAAGGACTCTGCAGAACTTTTGGGGTCTAGATTGCAGGAGAACAATTTATTGGCATCCGACACATACTTCGCTTGGTACAGAAATCGTGAGAAAGACTTCGTGCCTTTTTTCGAAGAAGATGGTCCCTTGGTATTTTGCAAGGACATCACAGGATTAGTGTGCAAGCTAGGCATCGAATACCAAACCAGTGACTGGAGGTTGTTTATAGATTCCTCTAAAACCAGTCTAAAAGGAGTGTTACTGCACAACGGTAACAAATATGCATCAATCCCAGTGGCCCATTCTACTCATTTAAAAGAGACCTATGATAACATGAAACTGCTTCTGGAAAAAATTCAGTATCAAAATCACAGATGGATATTGTGTGGGGATCTCAAAGTCCTTTGCATGTTACTTGGGCAGCAATCAGGATACACTAAGATGCCATGTTTCATCTGCGAATGGGATAGTCGAGCACGTGACCAGCACTGGAAGAGGAAAACTTGGCCTCCTAGAGAGAATCTTACCCCAGGATCAAAGAACATTTTACATGAACATCTAGTTGAACCAAATAAAATCCTCCTACCACCCTTGCACATTAAGTTAGGCTTGATGAAGCAGTATGTCAAAGCATTGAACAGAGAAGGTGTGTTTCAAGTACATTTGTTCAAAATATCCAAAGATTAGCTACGAGAAAATAAAGGAAGGTGTTTTTATAGGTCCTCAGATTAGAAAGTTATTGACAGACGATCATTTCCTGAACACAATGACCAATAAAGAAAAAGAAGCATGGCTTGGTTTCAAAGATGTTGTTGAAAACTTCTTGGGAAACTACAAAAGTCAAAATTATGAAAGACTGGTGGAAAATATGCTTAAAAAGTTTTGCGCCTTAGGCTACAACATAAGCCTGAAAGTTCACTTCTTATTTTCGCATCTTGACCGTTTTCCCGAAAATCTCGGAGATGTCAGTGAGGAGCAAGGGGAACGATTTCACCAGGACATCAAAACCATGGAAAGAAGATATCAAGGAAGATGGCATACAAATATGATGGCGGATTACTGCTGCTGTCTGCAACGAGATCAGCCTAACACACAGCATAGGAAAACATCAAAGAAGCACCGGTTTAGTCGTCATTAGTCAGATCTACCTTCGTAGTCTTAAGTCTTTGGAATAAGTCCTGAAATGTTTGCAAGTAAAGAAGGTAAATATATTTTGTTTCTTTCAGTTATTTTTTTATTCTTTCATAAACAAGCAATATGCTTGTCCAAGAGCTAGGAACTATTTAATTCTGCTTTAATTAGGTTTTACTCTATCACCTAAAGATTTCGTGCTACAAGGGGTGTTGTAATACCTCATCTGTCCCCAAATGTTAACCACCCATTGATGGGAGGGGAGAGAGTATTTTGCTGGGAACGGGACTGGTTGTTGTATATATTTACCCTACATTATTATGTAAGCGTTACTGTAGTCTATAACAACAAAATTTATGGTTTAGCATGTGCAATCCAATGATGGTCTCGATAAGATGGTTCACATTTGGGGATAAATGGGGGATTTATGACACACCCTGTAGTAAGAAAACCATACGTGATAGGGAAAAAACTAACTATATTTTGAGATCAGCGCACTCAAATTATATAGAATCACCAACTAGTTTGTAAAAATCGATCGACAAGTTTTCAAATGTGTACTGGTGTAATTCTTACTTCCAAAATATATTTAATTTTTACATGAAACAAACATGAAATGAAGACTGGCTATATTCAAATCCAATAATGTTTTGGTATCTGTGTGCACGACAATGTTTTTTCCTTTAATTTCACAGATTTGAAGACTTACAAGAGTACCCCCAATAAATACTCAACAAATAGCCAAGGGTGGGTTGAATTTATTCTGTCTTTGCTCAAAAAGCTTTAAAAAGTGAAGGAACCAGAGACGTGAAAATGAATATGTGTGCATATAAACTAAAATTTATGTAAAAATACTCTACTGAAATCTTATTCTCCTTTTTTCATTAAGCCTACTGAGCTAGACCATAAACAAATAGGGCCTATGCCAAAATCGACTATTTTGGAATTTAGAAACCATTGAGTAATAAGTAAACTAACTTTCCAAACAATAAAACTGCTTAGTTGTAGTAGATTTACAGAGATGCCTTTTCGAAATTTAATTATGAAACAAATTACAAAAAAAAAAAGTTAAACTACTTTTTAAGATTTAAATGTGTAAAGAATGGGATTTTACTTTTATTGCATATTAATGTAACAAAAATATTGATTTACTAATATTTTGCTGGGTGATAATTAAATTACTCACTAACTAAATATGTGAGATTAAATTATGTTTGATAAGGCCTACTTATGAAATATATTGCAAACAAATTATCAAGTCAAGCCCTATGATTTTCTAACTGCAATGTGTTTTAGAGGGACGTCATGAGTGGGTATGGGTGTATAGTATGGGTGCATTTGAGGAGGTATACATGGATCGACCTGAGAATTTTGCCTTTGAGGAACTCAAGGTCCAATAAATCATTTTTGTTGGCTTGGGAACCAACGTCCATTTATGAGTTTCATTTACGGAAAATGATGTCACACGGTTCTCCCACCCTTTTATGATGTGTATTTGAGGAAAAAACCGTTGATAAGATGTATTAGAGTGTGGTAGGGGCAGAGCTGGGCAGTATTTAAATACATTTGTATTTAAATACGTATTTAAATACATTTGTGTATTTAGAATTGTATTTATAAATACATTGTTTTTCATGTATTTAAATATAGTATTTAAATACTTTAATGAGTATTTAAATACAATGTATTTAAATACTCAAAATATAAAAATGTAAATACTTTTACTGGTTTAATACACGTTCTGTACTAGCACAGTACGACGCGTCGACAGTGTAGTACAGCATGGTTCATGTTTCAACGTGTCAGTTCAATCATTTGTACTTTGGCTTCGCCCACAACTCTTCGTCTTCGAGGTCCTCTATTGCACCATCTGTAGACATGAATGTATTGGCATTTCTACAAGATTCCGATCGGACCATCAACAGTTTGGGAAAACATCCTCTCATAAAAAGACTGTTCCTCCGCTATAACACGACATTACCATCTTCGGCACCGGTTAGAGCGAATATTCTCATTCGCGGTAATCACTTTGATCCCAAAAGAAACTCTCTTTCAGACAAAACTTTTGAAAGATTGGTTTTGATCCGCAGCAACCGTGAAATAAAAGAGAATTCGTAAGGTGCCTTATGTTTATGTTTACGTCTTATGTTTACGTTTATGTCTCATCTACTCATTAATTGTTACTCATTTTGCAATGATATAGTGAGTATAATATGTTACTGGTTGAACATCGTAAGTTCTAAGTTCTTTTGTTTTTGTTTTGTTCTAAAAAGGGAAATATATAATCGGAAATTAGATTGTACTATTTCTTTATCCTTTATCAAGCATTTTATATTGTTGTTACTCATGAATTAGTGAATGCATATGTTAAACTTTGTATGTATTTAAAATGTATTTACAAATGTATTTAAATACAATTGATGTATTTTGTATTTAGTATCTAAATACATTCGTAAAATGTATTTAGTATTTAGTATTTAAATACATTTCTCCCATGTATTTAGTATTTAGTATTTAAATACATTCAATGTATTTATTGCCCAGCTCTGGGTAGGGGGTAGGTTACGTTAACCGGGTTGAGGAGGAGAGGAAAACTTCATGAACCTTTATAAGGTACATTTAAGGATGGCGTAGCATCTCGAAGGGGTAGTGATGTCGTAACCCTGCAGGAGTCCCAAAGGTGACACCTGGAATCCGTAAACAGCTCTCTCAAGTGTACCCGCCGTCCGACCGACCACGCCCCACACGCCCCACGTACGCTGCGCCGCACACCCACGTTGAACTCACACGCCAACCCGGCGCATATTAACAACCCCCCTCGTACTCTTTCGACGCAGGTTGCGTCATTAAGCCTGCCTGAGTCGAGGCCGGGGGCAATCTTTGATAGATTTTTATTAATTCACGATATTTCTTCAGCCTATTTCTCATTCTGAAATATACACAGTTTGAGGCTCATTTGCGAATATGTTTGTTCTTAGAAGAACCCTAAACGTGTTTCGCGGGTAAAGGTCACAAAGCAACTCTCCGTAACGCTGACTTGTGGCTTCTTTATAAACCTCCAAAATCTCCTTACGCTGATTCGGGAACATTTGATTGGCTAATACACCAATTTGTGACACATCTCTAAGTTGCGCGAATAAGACTAGATATTGTGTATTTGACGACACATCGCGCATGGTATCTATTTTTGAAAAATAGATTCAGATTGATGAAGAATACGCTTATGTTAAGATGGTGGGAGAACACTGTAAATGTCTCGGCAAACGTTTTATCCATTTCCAACATAAGACCGTCAATTACAATGACTGTATGCTCATTACCCTTTAACGATTTAACGTCATATACACCTTTGTGGAACAAAATTTCATCTTGGTACTTGTTGAACACTGACTGATACGTCGAATAGCATCATATTACTTCATGCCCAAATTTTGAGAACATCTCCCCCTTATCTTTAATGATTTTAAGCATAAATACAGTTTTACCACATCCTGTAGGGCCAGATATAATACATGTGGAGGGGTTTGTGAACTTGAATTTTTCTACAGACTCCATCTCTAACACTTCACTCCCCGATGACCGTGTAGCTAGAGAATCCTTCCCCGCTGACGAACCCTCACCAGCGGTACCTGTAGCCTGCGACAATTCAAAGCGGAAGCATTATGAATAACCCTCCACGTCAGGAATAAAGCGTGCCAGGATTGCGCGGGTTGTTAGACCCCCAGTAATAGAGCCCCAACCCTCGACGTCTTACGACACAACCCCCACAATAGTACATTCCTCAAATATACCCCATTATTCCTGTTCCGTTCCGGGTACTTCCTCCACAGCAGCAGCTTCTCATACTGTGGAGGAAGGTATAACATCCGAGTTGGTGCGCACCGCTAACCCCACCCCTGCCCTGACTAGAAGTCGGTATGTGCTCAGGGATGACCCTGGATCCCTGTATACCAACGGCGTTTGCTGTGACGCGTAGTTGAACGTATTGTGGAGTTTGCCTTTCAGAACCGCGATGAACATGAAGTTCAGATGACGGGGACGTAGATAATTTTTGGGTAGTAATACCGTTCAGAGTTCAGACGTTTGGCGGCTGTAGACATAGTATATATCTTGGGCCGTTAATGCAAGCCTCTCAAAGTAATACAGCCTTCAATATGGAGAACTTCATGGTAGATATTGACAGAGTATTCAGGGTTGCTGGTCATAGTGCCACACCTTATACTCTTATTTTAAATTCTCCGGTTATTTACAGAAAGCATTTAAACGTCGATCGTGGTTGCGGCTTTATAACAATAGTCTTAGCTCATATGTTCACTGAATTAAATACATGGATGCAAAAAATTTGCCTGCCTACTGTTGTGCAGTGTGCTCGTAAACTGTCTTCTGATTGTAAGCTTAAGTTTGAGTGTAATATGGGTCCTGAAGAACTGAGAAGGGTCGAGCAGGAAATGAATGCACGTATACAGTAGTCGTATTTCGAATGGATAATCGTCGTAGGACTGGGTATGCTTTTAAACGCTGTGTGAGACAACGTACAAGACCTCTACTTATTTTAGGATTGTCAGGAACATCGTATCTCCCCATCCGTAACACAAGGGCTCTCTACGCTAGATATGATAAAAATCGAAAATATGGAAGGCATCATGATTTGTGTAAGGGATGTCTCGAGTTTGCGGATGATATAGTGAAACATTTTAAGGATTTCTACATGGTATGTGATCAGTGTAAAAGCCACAAATGTGAAAGTCGTGTAGTTGAATCCGAGAAGAGGGAATGTAATGTGTGTAGACGTACATTCTTCAATAATAATTGCTTTGAGCGTCATAAGTCAATTGGCACTTCCAGGAAAATGAGAATCTGTGAATGTGGCATGTATCTTATGATGGATAATTGGGGCAAGTTTGTGCATAAATGTAATGAAATTCACTGTTATACATGTCATGAAAAATATAAGACGGATGGAGTGAAGTATTTGTGTTATATGAAAGATGCTAAGCCTAAAAATAGCCCTTGTATAACAGTGTACTACGATATGGAAACATTCACGAACGCTGAAACCAAAGAGGTTATTCCACATCTACTCGTAAGTCAGACTATCTGTGATGAGTGCATGGAGATTGAGTGTGATGAGTGTCACAAACGTAGTAAACGGACAAAAGTTTTTAAAACGATTGCACACGACAGCCCTGTGAAACTCTTTGTATCCTATATTGTCAAATTAGTGGACAGGTTCAAAAAAATTATTGTGTATATTCTTCCCCATAAAGGGATGAAATTTGACACACAGTTCCTTTACAAGGAATTGCTTGAACACGAGTCGTCTGCGATATTTACAGGTGATCCCTTGAAAAGAGGCAACAACTCAATACAGATACAGATAAGGGGTAATGTACAGTTTAAAGACACCCTGCTCTTCTCACCTTGTAAATTAGCAAAGATACCCAAGGTCATGGGCGTAGCCGCTAAAGTTTCAAATGGGTATTTCTCTTACACATTCCTCACTAGCGAAACTTTAAATTACGTAGGACTACCTCCCCCCAAACACTACTTTAATTGCACCAACATGAGTGATTGTGAGCGAGAAGAATTTGACCGCTACTACAAAAGTTTTAATGAAGCTAGTCCATACAATATACTGTAGCTGATGAATGTGAACGTTATTGCGTGAATGATGTGCGCGTGCTTAGAGTATGTTTCCAGGCCTTTAGAAGGATGTACATAGCCCGTTTCAAATGTGATCCGCTGCAAGTCGCAACCACGATCGCATCATTATGCTTTACGGTGTTCAAGAATAACTTCATGCCACCTTAGCCGGCATTCACAGAAACAATCTCCGCAGTTATGGGCACAAGGCTATTTACTGGTTCATACACCAACATCATCAGACCGGGTTATACATAAAACACGACCGCAACACGGGTGAAGTACCCATTAAGATGAGTGGTCGTGTTTTTTGGGTTGGTGGCCTAAGTGAGGATCCAACCATTGGTGAGAAGACTGTGTACTCCTTTAACGGCTGCTGTGGTATGGATGCTCACGCCCTGAGTGTACCGTCACAAGGGATCTCCATTGAAGATCCCCCGCCGACAGCCTCGCATTGACCAGTAACCGCGACCAACTTATAGGCCCCAGTTCACTCACAAGATCGTGTAGGAGCATGAGTATGATGCAAGGATGGAAACAGATGACCAGTACCGTGAAGAAATAAGGGCCATCAAACATTCAATGGTGTTGGATCCTCTCAAATGCGGCGATAGCTTGTTTGGAGGGCGTACAAACCCATTCAAGCTATACTTTCCGCCTACGGAGGGCGTGAAGCTCCATTACTACGAATTCTGTTCTTTATACCCTTACGTGATGAAGAACAATCCGTAACCCGTAGGTGCGCCTGAAAAACTGGTGGGTCCCACCATGCCAAGCATCGAGGAGTTCTCAGCTAACGTGAGTGAGCGCTACTTTGGACTCTCTTTCGTAGACGTGCTCCCCACTCGCGATTTATGGATGCCGATCTTACCCGTCGTTATAGATCAAAAGCTCATGTTTCCCCTGTGCGTGAAGTGCGCAGAGGAAAACAACGGTGATTGTAATCATACAACCAACCAGCGTAAGCACAGAGGTGTGTATACAAGCCCTGAGCTTGACCTAGCCGTTCGCCATGGGTAGAGAATATTGAAGATACATGAGGTGTGGAGGTTTCAGAAGCTACCCAACCTTTTCACGCCATATATAAACGCTTTTTTGAAGGATAAGGTGAAGCATCGGGATATCCGCGAGAAGTTGATACCGAAGATATAAAAACGGCTTATATTCAGCGTTACCGTGCCCATGAAGGTATTCAGCTTGACTGTTCCCAAATTGTTAAGAATCCTGGCAAGCGCTTTAGTGCAAAGTTGCGTCTAAACAGTCTTTCTGTGAAATTTGCACAGAATATTGGCAAAGGGGACGTTCATTTGGCACAAAGTATAGTGAAGTCTGAGATTATTTCAACGCTCCCGATAAAGAGGTTATTGAGATCGTGAATGTAGGTAATACTTACATAATAAAGTACAACATCACCGAACTCTCTACAGATACTTCACTACGCCCGCATCAAGTTCTGGGGATTACTGCATTCGCTTGGGCGGAGGGTGCTGTACGCTGAAACAGATAGTGTGATATTCATAGCGAAGGAGGGTGAATACGTGTCTGCTTTTGCGGAATTCCTCGGAGAGTTAACTGATGAGATCAAGGATGAGTATGGTGATGGTGCATGCGCTTATTCATTTGTATCAATAGTAGTGATGTAGGTCACATCCGCATCCGCATCCGCGGAACATCCGCACATTTTCTCGCATCCGCATCCGCATCCGCATCCGCACTTTGGACTGCGGATGTCGTGCGGATGTGGACCGTTGAGATAATACGTCATTAATAAGCGGAAATTATCAAATTCTACTATAATAATAGAACTAGTTCATTGTGCGCAAAAGTGATGCAAGCGACAAGACGAGAGGCTGTTCTTGTATAAAGTTACTCCCTTGCAACCTACTTAGATCCACGTTACAAAGCTAAGTTATTTTCACCTAGTACATTAGAACGAGTTAAATCATCACTTGGCAAAGCAGTTGAAGAGCTTCAATCTCTTGAATCTGTCGCTTCGCCACCCACCAAAAGAATAAAAGTTTCAGTGACAGAACCAACACCTTCAACAAGCAAATCTATCACAGAATCTCTCTCTCAGTTTCTTGAGTCAAGCAGCGATGACGAGACCTACGCGATGTCAAAAGATGTAGTAAAAATGATCGAGAGCTATCACCAAGAAAAACGCCTGGCTGCATGTGACAATCCTATTAGTTGGTGGAAAAATACGCAGAATATCTATCCATACTTGAGTAAACTTGCAAGGAAACATTTAGCACGTCCTCCAACAAGCGTACCAAGCGAGAGATTATTTAGCAGTGCTGGATTAATATATGATGAAAAGAGAAACAGACTGGCAGCAGAAAAGGCAGAAAAATTAATGTTCCTTAAGCATAACCTTCCTATAATTAAGTTTGAATATTAAACGATGAACATCTTAGTTTACTTTATTTTAATTACTCATTTATAAATATGCCTAATAAAACTTTAAACTTAATATAAATAGTTATCAAGCTAATTAAAGATCTCTTTCTATAAGGGTGGAGGTTGGGGAAAGAGGTCGGGTAACACAATTATGGTTTCTAATTGTGGCTGAAACTCAACAAAATATAACGAATTTATTTGCAGACGAATTCACTAATTGATTTCTATATTAGTTAGATGCTTGCTATTATTTTATATGTTCAGGGAAAAGTACAGCAATTATTGTACAATTAATCAATTATACTACAGTATAGCTACAGCTCTCTCTATATAATAACTTATTATATACGTTAAACACAACAAATCTCGAATATATCCTAAAAAAATAACGAAAATGTAGACATCCGCATCCGCATCCGCGGATGTTTAAATCAAACATCCTCATCCGCATCCGCATCCGCGGATGTGAAAAACATGACATCCGCTACATCACTAATCAATAGGGCCAAAAACCTATGGTGTACGGGTGAGGGAAGATATGAAATATATCACGAAGGCTAAGGGTATCACGCTTAACCCTTTGGACACCTTAATCCTTGATTGTATTTATATATATATATATATACATATATATATATATATATATGTGTATTATTAACGATATGTTTAATTATTACGTATATTTGCTTCAATTAAGGTTTCATTTTCTCCTTTGCGTGCGTGCATTGTACATTTCTAAGCTCCGTCCACTGTAAGATCGGTCACGTGACTCTTGCCACAAACTGAGCATATCTCTATCCCTGTTTGCTCAGTTGACCTCTGCAAGCCCTGGAGCTCAGACGTGTATTTTCTTGCGTAGACGAAAAATAGTCATGGCTACTTTTGATATTGCGTGTTCGACGTTTATGAAGTGGTATTCGGTAAAGTCGGAAGATGTAGTGGAACTGAAAGATTGCCTATCCCCCCTTCCTTTGAGACTTTTAAGGATACATTGAATAGCGCGAGGGAACAAGATGTTCAAATACTCTATGGATATTCTGGCGAGAGTATTGCCGGATTTCGCAGCACAGACGATGTGATGGACTACGTTGTAGGGCTAAACTGTATAAAAGCTTACATATACCGTGAAGTGAAAGAAACAACGCATGCAGAAGAGAATCAGTGGGTATGGATAATGTGTCTTGTTGATGAGTGGTGGGACAGGCGGTATTATATCATGCTGCATCACAATATGTACGCGTACCCTGCGGCGGAAAACGTAAACCTTGTCATCATGAACTCGGCAAAGTACTTTTACCACTATATTCATATATATCACAAAAAAGTTATCAGTGAGATTGTGGCTAAAGGCCTGTGTGAGTTTTTGATAGAATTTAAAGACAAGTATCGATTGTTAAACACAAAGGAAAAATACGGTAACATGTTTCTCTCAAATAGTGCACCGGTTTGTGAATAAAATGTGTTTAGTTCGTGAAATTCCCCCTAAACGAAAATGCCTGGTGCGTGTTCTGGGGAGTGGGAGCGATAAAACATTAAAACCGATATTGCTTTATGTATCGGAAAATTTCTCAAAACACCTACTCAGTATAATGGGATACAAGTATTCACGTCAGAACAAACCCGTACACGATTCAACAGTTTATGGTGTGGCTCGCTCCCCCCGTCGAGCCGAGCCGCCCACTCGTGTAAATCAGTCCACACCTGAAACACACGAGTTCGAACAAACCCGTACAAGCTTCACCCGTGTGACTCGCTCCTCCCGTTGAACTCTCCGCCCACCCGTGGCTCATAGTCATCTCAGAGCTTGAACCGGCTGGACGTGCACTTCTCGAATACGATGGAACTTCCTTTGAGAAGCATTTTCAATGCCTCGTACGATTTGTCCGTGACGAAGTCATTGCGCGTGTTCAGGCGTGAAACCGGTACCAACGATTTGCAGGCAAGCAAACAAACGTAATGTTATTTATTTAAGTGTTGAGGAGATGAATAGTGTTCGTGATAGTTGAGAAGTGGGGTGATGTTCGTTGTAAAATACCTGCAGGTGTAGGTACAAGAAGAGAACAGATTAGTGATGCCCCCTCATATGTCGTTGTTCGCACGTTTTGTATAAATAACGATCAGCCATGCATTGATATACAACTGATGTGGAAGAATGCATCTGATAATAACGTTCTTGTCCCTACGTGAAACCGAATCATCCTCGACACAATGTTTGAAATCGTCGGATTCCGGAAGCTGAAGGCTATATTAGACGCGCGTGTTACGGATATGATTTATTTTGACACGGTTCTTGAATACGCATACACCGCTCTGCTCGAAGGATTTATCGAATGTAAGAATGAACAAGGCGAGAATGGTCTAGAGCTGGATGATTATTTAAAAGGTTTAGACCAGTGATGCACAAACCCTGGCCCGCGGGCCAAATGTGGCCCCCACGGGTCTTTTCAATTCACATTTTTCACATGAAAAGGGTAGCTACCCAAAGAAAAATCTGAAATATTAGCCCTGGTTATAAAAATGCATATTTATAAAAAATAGAATATCTATATATCTGGCCCCTACATATAAAATAGATGGTTGGTTTGGCCCTCACATCAAAAACGTTTGTGCACCACTGGTTTAGACTTCGAAATATCCCGAACTTTGGTACAAAGAACTTGAGCGGTACAGGGCAGAGCTCGCCTGCACTGTTCACCCTGAAGAGTTGTATCTCTATATAATGAGAAGCTGTTGTTACGACTTGGAAGATTATTTCAATTGTCGCTATGCAGAGTGAAGAAGTGTTCACGATTGAAAAGCCCGGGTCGGTAAGAAAAAACCCTCAATTGGAAAGGAGTGTTTATAAACTTGTATTTAATAATAACGTGATAGCTATCGATGCCCTCTTTTTGCGTGCTTTTGAGTGTATTCTAGCTGTGTTAAGATAGCTTACCACCCGAATGTAAAGTGGGCACAAAAGTTGTATTGAACGATATGAATGGCATTTATATTGAGTATAGGTATCCCTATAACTTGAGCGGTAAAATAATGTTAAGCCGTATTTACCGCGTAGTACAAAGCAATAATAATGTTACTGTAGACTCGATTACGTGTGAGTTTAGTGTTTTGCACAGTAGAACATAAAGTGTTTTCATGTATATTATTTTCAATATATTTAATTATTTAATATAATTGTGTGTATATATGTATATATTTTTTTTTTTTTCCTGTACTAATATGCTGATGATTATACTCCGTCGTTTTGTATATTATTATTTTCAATATATTTAATTACACTGGCCAACAAAATGAAACTTTTTTTCTCATCACAAACATGATCGCACTTTTCTTAATGCATTTTTCGCGCTGATTCCGAATCTGGTTTTATGTTTTTTCTAGCACGTATAGTTATATAGATACACTGGTTTTGATATTTTTAAGTTTTTGATATTGCTATAAGAAAATTTATGGATCTATAGATCACACTTAGGAATGCTAAACAACAAATACATCATATACTTTATTCAATGTACTTATAAATAAAGAATATATACATTATTTTATTAAAAGCGCTGTGAGTGTGATTTCCTTTTGTAAATTTGGCCTGGATTGTCACGATACAGCATCCAACAATGGTCCGCCATCATGCTTTCATTCCAATATCCTTGGTAGCGCTTCTCCATCATCTGAATATCTTGATGGAAGCGCTCTCCTTGCTCGTCACTCACTGCACCAAGGTTTTCAGGAAAGAAATCTAAGTGGGAATGCAGGAAGTGAATTTTTAACGACATTCGACACTCCATTTCTTTGAAGGCATCAAGGAGGTTCTTGACTCCATCCTTATACGCAGGTGACTTGTTGCTTCCAAGAAAGTTTTCACATATCCATTTGAACGCCAGCCAAGCCTTCAATTCCAGCGGACTTAGGACTTTTTCAAATTCAGTGTCATTCAAAACCTCCCTTATTTGTGGCCCAACAAAAATTCCTTCCTTCAATTTTGCTGCAGTAACCTTCGGAAATTTCCTTGAAAGGTATTGGAACCCTTCAGAATTGACTTTACCCATTGCTTTAACAAAATTCTTCATTAAACCTAGTTTAATGTGAAGAGGTGGCAGATAGATCTTTTGGGGATCCACTAAAGGGACAGACTGGACATTGTTTATCCCTGGGACATATGTATACCTAAGTGGCCAGTCACTTTTGGTGTAATGTTCTATAGTGGCGCGACTGTCCCACAGGCAAAGGAAACAACAAAATTTTGTGAATCCTGACTGCATACCCATAAGCATTCCTATAACTTTTAGATCTCCACAAACATTCCATTGATGACTGTCGTATTTGATTGCCTTAAGTAGTATCCATATTGTCATGTGTCTCTTTTAGATGGACGGAATGGGCAATGGGGATGGATGGCATCATATTACCATTATGCAAAAGAACTGCTTTCAGGGGTCATTCTTACATTGTCGAGGCATGTTGACTGACCTGAGGAAACTATAAATTCAAAAAAAATGTACACCAACTTGACATAACAAGTTCTTGGACTGGACTGATCTTTTGACACACAAAGCACGGCGTTGTTGCCTGAATCACAATGCTGCTAGACGTAAAAGCTCACACCTGAAATACATAAGATGCATAATTAAGATAATTGAAATCAATAAGATGAATAAACTAAACAAACACAATAAAATAAACACAATCAAATGTTGAAATATTAGTATTTTGCCTAGAAAAAATCTGAATGCAGTTTTGGAATCAGCGTGAAAAATGCTATCCAGCCACCACAAATTTTACTCTGATGAAAAATCTTTGTTGACCAGTGTTATTTAATATAATTGTGTATGTACAAACACACACACACACTCATATATATATATATATATATATATATATATATATATATATTTCCTCTACTAATATGTTGATGGTTATACTCCATCGTTTTGTTTATTAGATTATATATATATATACTGTATATATATATATATATACAGCCCCTGATTTAGCTATAGGCGAACTAGGCGATCGCCTAGGGCCTCGCTCAAGCCGTTTTGCGCGTTCTGTTCAAGTGATATTAATGATTTAGAACTCTATGAAGAAATTAAAGTACTTTGCAGGTTTATACCTGAGAAAACAGATCTCGGAAATGCCCTTGTTTATATAGTGCAAAAACAACGAAGTGAGATTTATCCTAATGTTTATGTTGCACTTCGAATAGTATTAACCATCTCAGTTACTGTTGCTTCGGCTGAAAGAAGTTTCTCGCGTCTCAAACTTATTAAAACATATTTGCGTTCCACCATGTCTCAAGCGAGATTGCAATCATTAGCTATGTTATCAATAGAAAACGATATAACAAATTCATTAGATTATTCTCAATTAATTGAAGAGTTTAGCTCGAAGAAAAGTACAAAAGCATTGCTGTAATATTCAAGGAGCATCTGAACCAAATATTAAAGCATTAATATTTAGCCTGATAAGTCGATCGCTCACTATTATAAAAAATGAAATGTCAACATCTCTTATACATCACATATGAAAAACGTTTGTATACTATGGAAAGTCATTACCTATAATATTATATAAATCTTAGAAATCATTGCCTTATATTTTCGATACAAATCTTGATTCATATTATAATTTATACTTATTTGTATGGTTTATTTATATTTCTTATACAATTTCCATGCGTGATTATTTTGGTTTGGTTTAATTTTTAAGTGCTGGCATAGTTCTGTCTATGCGGGATTCTAATATTGCTTATATAGTACCGATAATTAAGTCCATATTTTCATATATATAGGCCTAGTGCCTCGCAATTTCTAGATCTGCCTAGGGCTTCGCAACTTCTAGATCCGGCCATGTGTATATACAGGGTGGGCGGAAAGTAGCTCCCTATTTTGGATTGGTAAAAAAATACGTATATTATCCATTTATTTCAGAAGAAATAATATGAAAAGGTAGGCATACATGGTAGGTTTTCTCTAAAATTCAATGTGGGCTCCAACTCTTTCCACCAGCTTCTGGAGCCGCCCAGGAATGGCGTCCACTGACTTTAGCAGGAACTCCGGCGGGATGGAGGACATGACTTCCCGAATTCGGTCCTCCAGTTCTTCCAATGTCCTCGGTTTGGTGCGGTAGACTTCTTCCTTTACCCACCCCCAAAGAAAGAAGTCGCACGGTTACCGCTGAAAAACGGCAGAATCGGTTCAGTGTAACGGTGTGGTGTGTATGACCTCAGATCAGGTTGTGGGCCCGTTCCTTCTGCGCAACACCATGAATGCTGAGCGGTACCTTGCTATGTTGCGAAACGAGGTCTGGCCGGTTGTCAGCACATGGGAGAACATCGACGATCTGATATTTATGCAAGATGGCGCCCCTCCGCACTTCGCTCTTGTTGTCCGTGAGTGGCTGGATGCCCACTTCCCTGGGCGTTGGATGGGTCGTCGTGGTCCACATCAATGGCCAGCCAGGAGCCCCGACTTGACACCGTGCGACTTCTTTCTTTGGGGGTGGGTAAAGGAAGAAGTCTACCGCACCAAACCAAGGACATTGGAAGAACTGGAGGACCGAATTCGGGAAGTCATGTCCTCCATCCCGCCGGAGTTCCTGCTAAAGTCAGTGGACGCCATTCCTGGGCGGCTCCAGAAGCTGGTGGAAAGAGTTGGAGCCCACATTGAATTTTAGAGAAAATCTACCATGTATGCCTACCTTTTCATATTATTTCTTCTGAAATAAATGGATAATATACGTATTTTTTTACCAATCCAAAATAGGGAGCTACTTTCCGCCCACCCTGTACAGTATATATATATATATATATATATATATATATATATATATTCCTCGTACGTATTTCTTATATTATTATTAATTTTTATTGCATATGTTCCATCATTTGATTGTATATTTGTTTTCTATATATTTCGTGAAATTGAATCCAATAATTCGTCTAAATAAACAGAATGATGTAATGGTGTTTTAGTTAATCCTTTTGGTTGTAAACGATATTATTATTTAATTATACCAAATGGCTGCCTTCTAAAACGGCTGACGGATTTCTAGGCCAACTGTCAAAAATATTGAATAGCGTAATCTGGCAGCTGAAAAGCTAATATATACACCTACCTGCTAGGTCTTTACGTCAACTGACTGGTTAAGCCAACTAGTGGATTAAACTAACTGGCGGATTATGCCAACTGGCGGAAAGCCACCTGCTGAAAATATATGCTTTAATTAATTAAATAGCGCAATCTGGCAACTCAACCCTAATAATGTACACCTGAACAAGCCATTTACGCCTTCTAAGAAGTCTTCTAAGCCAACTGGCGGATTAAGCCAACTGGCTGATTAGGACCTTATGAGATAGCGAGCGCTCGGATGAACTCTCAATAAGCGTTTGGCAGGAGCCAGGCGAGCACTCTTCTCTCCTTCTCTTTCTCTCTTAGGTTAGGTATACCCCTTTGGGGGGTGAGGCCGTCCCAACTTCTCCCCAAAAGAGGTCAGGTGGACTCCCCCAGCTTGATGGGGGAGTTCCCCTTCATTGCAACTTGGGGGATAACCCCTCCCCTTGTTGCATAACCTCTTGCAACATTCTCCTCTCCCCCTTTACAACATTGAGCAACATTTGCAATTGCATTGCACTCTCTCCTTTTTCGGTCATACTACTGATGCTACCCAAATTAATATGCGTCTGCATGTTCGTTAACTGAGTACCTTTGAGTACTTTTCAGTAACTTTTAAGTTAGAGAAAATGATTTTCATAAAAAAATCAATCATTTTTGGCTACTTAGTTCTATTTTTAAGATTTTTTGGAGAAAATGGAAATGTAGTGTAATATTACATTGAAAAGTCTTTCTATTTGTGTCTTTGCCTTCACAGTGGTTAGGGTTAGGTTAGATTAGGTTAGGATTAGGTTCGTTAGGGTTAGGTTGATTAGGGTTAGGTTAGGTTTGGTTGGTTAGGTTAGGTTGGTTGGGATTAGGTTGGTTAGGGTTAGGTTAGATTAGATTTCCTTCTTTCTGAAGTAACAATTAGAATCCACGATTGTGTTAGGGTTCATTTCAATTGCTTTTTCACCGAATCTTAATAAATAAACGTTTCTCCAAGTTAAAATGTACTGAATAGTAATAAAAAGGTAAAGAGAAGTAGAATAAGATATATTTTACTTGATTTTAGTGGCAACAATAGAAAGTAAAAAATGCAAAATTATAAACATTTGTAATTGCTTTTTATTTCTAATTTGGCTATATATATATATATATATATATATATATATATATATATATATATATATATATATATATATATATACAGCGTATATTCCGGGTGTGCTAGGTGTGCGCTGTACAGCCATGGAATATAAGTAGACAAGAAATTATTTTTCAATAATTTCAGTTTAAAAACTTGAAATTTTTACTATATTTTACCTGTAGTAAGGGCCGCCGAGACCTGCCCCGGGGCCCGGGGAAGAATTAGCATATGGGCCCACCTGTTTACTCACTATTTTATTATGTATGTTTTTTTGTGTACATAACAAGCAAACTGATTATATGTCCAAGTCACTATTCAAAATATACAGTATGAATAAACAACTCAGAGGAAAATTACCATTTTATTTTTCGAATCAATTATATTAATTCTACCACCATACAATTTACAAATGTAGTACAGGCAAGACAATTGTTTACTGCAAGATTTTCATAAGTAGAAGTGTACTTTCTTTGTCTTCTCTCTAGCAAAGTGGTAAGTGATTCTGATGAAATTTAAAGTACGGGCTAACTGGCATTCATTTACAATGGTTCCCAGATCTGTCAGTCGGTCTTGGGCATTGGTGGACCGCAGATAATATTTTATCTGTTTCAGTTTGACTATGATAATCTCTATAAAATGTATGTTCATTAATTATATTTTCTCTCTGTTATTTAATTAATCGCTTTATTAATATTTTTAGATTTTATCCCCCCTCTTTCCGGGCCCAAGGAATTTATCACGGCTTCCTTGCCCTCCCGGCGGCCCTACCTGTAGTAACACACACTACTTACTCTGCATTTTTGAGGAATATACCGCTGCGAGAGAACTGCACATCCTCATGCATCTTGCCCTCCCCCGACTCTTCCAGCTGCGCGCGGGTGGGAGGATGCGGGAGTATAGCATAAATTAACCGTATCAAGTCGTGCGGTGTACCAGCACATCTCAGTGAGTAGTCTTATAATTGCGTTCTCGATTTTAAACTTATTTGGATTTAAAACACATTTGTTCTGGGACTTTTCTTCACCCTTCATATAGAAATGAAAAATAGTGTTGAAAAATTATTTAGTGAACCATTTTCTACCCTGACTTTTAAAGAAAAGCTAGAGGTAGTGAAAAAAGGTAGGCCACTGCCAAATTTAGTGTCAAAACATTATGAAAAAACTGTAGAGTGATTGACCTGCTGTAAAGAACAAAATAGGCTGTTCTGTTGTCCTTATTTATTGTTTTCAAAAGAGAATGGTGTGTGAAATGCACATGGGTTTTTCGACCTAAATTATTTATCTACAACTCAAGTTTCAAGATCTCAAGCACATGTTCAGTGTTTTCTGCAACTGAAAATGTTTGTAAAACAAAGAGTTGACACTTTACTTGACTCTCAACGGAAAATTAATATAAGCCAACATAATGGACAAGTTAAGAAGGATAGAGATATTTTAAAACGGTTAACTGATGTAATTTTCTACCTAGCAAAACAAGAGTTTCATTTAAGAGGGCATGAGGAGTCTTTCAACTCACTAAATAGAGGTAATTTTATAGAATTTTTAAATGTACTTTGAGATTCTGTGTTTCAAGGAACTTTACCCTCCAAAATGACATCATGAAAGCTGTATTTGATGTTGTTAAAAATTCAATAAAAATTTAGATGAATTTGTTGTCATTATGCTTAACCTCTTAACGACTGAAGTTTTTTTAGGGTTACGTTATGAATGAGTGTATTGGAAACGGTAGAAATTCGACCCAGTACTCCAAAAGAGGTTTACGAAACTTCTGATGTTCTGCCTGAATCACAGCTTTCAAAAGTTTTGGGTTTTGTTTTCGAAGGCACAGTACATGAACGCGTCATTGATTTACAAATGTCAGTGCTGACAGAACTAATGTGTTATTCAATCATGTTGTGCATACAGTTAAAAAATTTAAAATCGAGGACAAGTTAGTTGGACAAACCTACGATGGAGCATCTGTAATGAGTGGTCATATAGTTTACAGAGCAAAGTTTTCAATGCATATCCTCGGGCCCTCTTTACTCATTGCTACACTCGTGTGTTAAACTTAGGTTTGCAACAAAGTCTTTCAAACTTCAAGGAATGTAAACTTTTTTCCAAGCTCTAAGTAGTCTTCCAGCATTTTTTTTAACGCTTCGAAAAGAACATATGCTCTTCAGGAATTCATTAATAAGAAGTTGCCATCCATCCGTAGCACCTAACAAATGAAATTTTACATCCTGCTTGACTCACACTGTAAAGGAATTCAAATCGCCGAATTTTCTGAACATGTCATTGAACGTTCTGACAGTTGGGACACTGATGCCATTGTTAAAGCGCGTACTTTTTTAGTTTCTTACGTGATTTTCAAACACTTCTGTTCCTTGAATGTTCTTCAAAATTCCTCAGCTACTGAAGTTTTGTACAGTATACTACAAACCCAAAAATATGATATTTTATACTATTGCAAGAAAATAAATGACGTCACACAACAGCTACAATACAATAGAGAACATGGATTTGAAGAGTTGTTGGCTTCAACCGTGTCTCCAAGAAATGAAAGTGGTGAATGAATGCCTTAAAGACGTCACCTGGACGATGAGGGAAAAATAGTTATCATCATCTATCTTACGAAATAGTCGATAGCATATGCACTGAGATTAAGACCAGCTACTTCTCTTTCTTAAAATTTGAATTCTTTCACCTCCTTTCTCATAAAAAATATGGGGATTTTAAAGAAAACTTTCCAGACGGCTTACTAAACAGAGTAAAATATACAGGGTGTACACAAATTATCTCTACAACTTCTCTCTCAAATAAAAATATTAGGAGAGAAAGCAATAAAGTTTCAAGTGATACTTAACTGTCAGATGTCAGATTATTGTACAGGATGTACACAAATTACGAAATTGGTACGAAATTCCCTTAACATGCATTCCCCAAATCGGTGGATTGGCCGTGGGGGGCCCATCTCTTGGCCGACCAGATCACTAGACATAACAAACACCCTGTAACTTTTTCCTATGTGGTTATGTAGAAGTCTGTGTACACAACTCCAGTGGCCACCATCGACGATTTAAAGACTAGAATTGCTGCTGCTGTTGCAAGAGTTGACGTTGAAATGTTGCAGCGTACATAGATGGAGATAGACGTCTTACGTGTGACCAATGGTGCCCATGTTGAATGTGTTTGAGGTTATGTGAAACTATATTACTTTCTCTTACAGATGGCGCAAAAACGGTATGTGTATTTTGTTTCCCAATATTTTTATTTGAGATGGAAGTTGTAAAGCTAATTTGTCTACACCCTGTACGCTATTTATAGATCAGCTTTTGACTACATTCTTTTGAAAAGTGAACTCAGCGTGCTCTACTCATCTTTTGACTTCTCAGACAAATATGTGCATGAATTAGTGAAGTTCAGGGCTGAAAATGATCTCAGGTCTGGATTTAAAGAAGTTTTAAGTTGTCTAAATTGATACGGACTATATATACCAAGCACTGCTGCTGCAGCAGAAAGCTCCTTTTTGTGATGAAACAAGTAAGCTCTTGCTGCCGAGGTTCACAAAGGCAGAAGAGATTATGTGGCCTGAGTTTATTTTCAATTGAAAAAGATCTAGGGACTACTTATGGAATTAAAACAAAGAAGTCCTTTCTATGATGACATCATTAAGAAGTTTTTATCGAAGAAAAGAAGTACAGAACTAATATATACTTAAAATGAGTGAGTAAAATGTAGAATTATTTCGTACCTCCTTTTTTTGCCAGTATTTTTCTACAGCTATTGCCTTTATATTTATGTAATATATATTATTATTATGCTATTTAATTATGATATTCGAACACATTCCATATTTGGGGTGACTTCAAATTTAGGTTGTACCCCCTCTTTCCTGTTATCCCCAGCACACCCTCCTTTTACACCCACGATAAGCCACTGATATATGTTCTGCAATGTTCTTATTACTGAATAATATATATAATAAGTAATGGTTTATGGTAACAGTTTTTATGACGTTATGTTGCGTGTATATTACGTGAAGTACTGTTGAAGTTGTGTGGAAATGTCAGTAAAGTTGCACAATAACGAGAGAGTTTTACAAAAGCATTTCCTTTCTAATATACTCTTAACAAACGTTTATCTGCAACAATAAATAATACAGGAACACGTATTCAGGGGCATTATTTCTCATTTTAGCACCCTCTTTCTGTACTCCAAAGTAGAGAGAAATCTCTTACTCCAGGGCAAAGAGGTGCGAATCTATTTTCTTTCAAAATTATCATACATAGCTTCCAATTAAAAGTGGTTTCGGGGTGAATGAGAAAAATATGTGTGTTGTAAAAGTATCTCGTCAACTTTTTTTCTTTTTTTTCTTCTTTTCTCTATTTCTCCTTTATTTCTTCATTTGTTTATTCGATCACAACTTAAGCGGATCTTCACTTTAACCCGAAAATTTATCGTTAATTGTTTTCCGTAATAACAGGTACAAATCTGAAATGAAGATTTACAACTGCATCGGACATGAACTTCCGATGAACAGTATGAGAGGTATGGTTACATATATGGAATTATACTGCTACAGTGGGGGAGAAAAAGTACTGTAAAATAGTGTTAATTAAAGTGGTTTTAACTGGTAAAACGCTGTCATGGTCTGAATGTAAATAAAGAAGAAAAGTATAAAACCCTTCACAAAAATTTGTATTCTGAGCGTTTCCCAAACAAGTTGTTTCATATTCTGGTCCAAAATTCTCAGCTAGAACAGATTTTAGAAAATAAAATATAAAATTTGTTATTGAAATATCCTGAAAAGTTTTATTCATTTTATGATTTTTGGATCTTATATTATTTTTTATATTATTATTATTTTTTATTTAACTTTGTCAAGGAGCGAATATACAGTGTATATATATATATATATATGAAAAGAAGAATCAACACAACGGCATACTTCACTATTTCGGAAACAAACTTTTACTGGCTTGGGAACCAATTATTTAAGTTGTATGTTTTATAAATATAAGATTAGTGCTATAGTAACATTATTAACAAGAAGTTACCGTATTTGTTCGGATTACTTTTCGGTAAACGAAGAATTTAAATTTTTAAAACAGTACTTTATTAACAATTACTACCCTTCTCATCTATTCGATAACCAATTAAAGAAATTTTTAAATAACACTTTTGATACTAAACTCCCCATAACTACAGTACAAAAAGAAACCAGATATATTAAATTACCTTTTTATGGTTATTTATCATTGCGTATTCGAGGTGAATTGTCCAAACTACTCAAGTCTAGTTATCCCCAAATAAATTTTAGATTCGCCTTCGTCAACCCACTTAAATTATCAAATTTTTTAAAGTTCAAAGATGAATTCTCCAAAACTGTATGCCCCAATGTTGTTTACAAATACACGTGCGACAGCTGTAAGGCTGCGTATATTGGCAGCACTCAACTCCAACTGGAGGTGCGCCTTTCTCAACATTTGGGCTTGTCAGTCCGTACCAACCGTCCCCTCAGTAGCCCTCCACAATCCGCAATTAGAAACCATAGTAATGAAAACGACCATCCCCTTCACAAAACTCAGTTTGAAATTTTAACTAGATCCAATAACCGTACAGAACTCCGAATTTTAGAATCTTTGTACATCTATAGAAACAAACCCTCCCTTAATAATAATAGCTCATCCTACAAATTACAACTCTTTTAAACTAACCAACCGTTTTTCACAGACATATCCTTTCTAATCCTCTGACCATCCAGTATTCCCTTAGACTTTGCCAAGTATGGAGGTGGATGTAAACATTGTGTATTTACCTATTGAGGTAATTTAATTTTAGTTTTTATAGTGATGAAATTTAATTTAATTTTAGTTTTTATAGTGATGAAATTTAAATGATTTTAATTTTGTATTGATGCAATTTTCATTTTGCTTTAAGGTTTTAATTTTAATGGTTTTAATATTGTATTGATGTAACTTTCACTTTTCAATTTTGTTTTAAGGTTTTAAGACTTAACTCACTGATGATGACAAAAGATTTGTCGAAACGTCTGATGTACAAATAAATGAAAATGTTTGCCGTTGTGTTGATTCTTCTTTTCATCTGTAAGCTCCGTTTCCCTAAGGAGAAGTCAATAGTTTTGATATATATATATATATATACAGTATATATAGTGGTTAGCTTTGCTGACTACGAATCCACCAGCATAGGGTTTGATCTCCTGCGATATCAAGCGGCGTTCAACTCACCCAGCTTGTTCATTCTTCCATAAAAAAATTGGTTGGTAGAGAAATGGGTACCCTGGGTAGCCTAGTAGTTAAAATGCTGGGCTGCTGATCGGGAGGTCGTGAGATCGAGTCCAGGCGAGGATTTTGTAATTTCTGACCACCTGTGGTAAGTCGTGGTTCGAATTCCACGTTAAGCTGAAAGTGTAAGGTTAGGCAGCAAACTTAACCTTGTATGCATGAGCAATTCGGGCGGAAGCAAAATCTAAGGTTATCAAAACGAATGTATATTCATATAAAATTCAGAAAAGTCCCGTGAACTAATAATTATAATAAAATAACCCATAGAAAGAACTGTCTTATTTTTCCTACGCGTTGTTTATATGATAATGACATTGTTTATTGGCAGGAAACAAATTCCATAAAAAAATTACACTAGCCATTTATAAGGTATTAACGATACAACTAATTATTGAACAATAACTTAAAAACAACAAAAAGGACTACGGTAATAAAACAATAGAATTTCTACATGTAATGAAACAAGAAATAACAAAATTAATAATAACAGCTCCCCAAAGTATTACTCTAAAAAATAAAAAAATAAAATAAAAAATACATGTAATGGAAAAGATATTGCAGGAGTTAAGTGGAACTATACTTTGATTAACCTTCATTCTGATGAAGGTCAAGCTTGTTGCTCCACCTTGGACCTACAGATTAATATGGAATCCGAGCCACGGCCCACCACGGGTGGTCAGAAATTACAGTCATTGCCCAGACTCCATCTCACGACCTCTCACTCAGCAGCCCAGTGTCTTAACTACTAGGCCACCCAGGGTACCCATTTATCTACCATCCCATTTTTTCTGAAAGGATGAACAGCTGGGTAAGTTGCGCGTCGGCTACTATCACCGGGAATCGAACCGGGGACGGTGGATTTGTAGTCAGCTATGCTAACCACTACACCACCAAGGCGTATAGACAAACACTTTCATGCCAAGACGTTCACAGTCAAGAAGACATAAAGCAGGACTGATGAATAGCTTGGACAATTGGAATGCCTGAGTTTTGAATTCTTCGCATTAGACTGTATTCAGCACGCCTTGTTACCTCATGGGGGTTCGAAACGTTGCAGTTAGCAAATATTTGAGAGACTGAGCATCATGGAGATAACTTATGCAGCACTCTAAAGGATCTGTTGTAAAAGAAATGGCGGTTTCTGCAGGAACCTTTTTCATAATTAATCCAGAGTTGCTGCCCATAAATATTAGTGCAGAAAGTACGAAAAAGAGTGTATTTAGCTTCCTTTGTAGAATTTGGAATTCCTTATAATCATGTTTGCTTTAGCACAATAATTTCTGTATGGTTTTCTTATGCCCGAGTGGTCACTCAACGAGCTGACTGGTGATACTTTTACCCAGATACTTAAATTTTTGAACAATGTTTTTGGTTCGTCTCTCATTTTGAAAATAAAATTAGCTGTTTGGTTTGAACTTTTAAGATGGAATTGCATAACCTTAGGTTTAGTAACATTAAAACGAATGCCATGGTTCTTTCAATATGTTTCACAAATTTTTATATGATCGAGACCTTTCATCGAAGGGCTTATTAACGCCATATTATCGGCAATCGGCATAGACCAAGTTATTTATCCTCATGTCATCTATACAGTACTCCACTCATTAGGAGAAGCAATTAATCCATCAATATACGAGTATATATGATATATTAAACAGTATCGGAGAGAGTAAGCAGCCTTGTCTAACTTCACATGAGGGACTAAAACATTCGGACAATACGTTTCTCTATCAAACAGTAAAAATTTTGTGGGTATACCAAAATTTCAATATATATACAGACCCTCTCAGAAGTCCAAAGAGGCCCGGGCCACTTCCAGCTTTTAAGGCCCATAGCTAAACCCAATTATTACTTTCACTGCAAAACATTATATTCAAACCTGAAAGTTTCTAAATTTAAGGCCCCCCCCCTTAAGCTTGAGGCCCAGGCCAAATGGCCCTCCTATCCCCCCCTCTGATAGGCCCTGTGTATATATATATATATACACACACACAAGGAGGAGATTGTAGACACCAATCGACCAGGGAAGTACTCCGGCGGGGACGTTATACAGAAGATAGGGAGTGCTGGAACTCCCGTTCCTCCTGTCACTTCCTCCTCAGCTGATCTTTTTCTGTGTCTCTTCTACTCTGTGAGCAGTCCAGCATGCTCTCAAATACACACATCTCTCCCTATTCCTCACTACATACACATGCGTCTTACACACTACGTAATCTTTTCAAAATTTAAAAAAAAAGATGGTATCAAATTCAAGAACCTCGGAGTCCTCTGGGGAGGGGACGATACATGTCCCCACTTCTGACTCCCCCGCTGCCGATACCGGGAACGCAGACCCGTGTAGTGGGACTGGAACTGCTGCCGCCCATTCGAGATGTTCTGGACCTCTGCTGATTCACTTTTCTTAAACTTCTGCAACATTCTTGGCCTTCTCTCAAATTTTCAATCTGTTGAACACCACATCTCCTCATCTAAATCTCATCTCCTTTTCCTCACTGAAACTCAGGTGTCTGGGACAACTGACAGCAACCTCTTTTCTGTACTTTCATGCTTTCTCTATACACAATTTCACTCCAAAGGTGGATGTTGCATATGTGTAAGCAATGACCTAACTTGTCCTCGTATTCCCAAAGTCGAATCTTTCAAATTCTATACGCTCTGGCTTATTTGCTATTCTTAAACTAAATACTGTACATCTGCGCTGTTTACCTTTCCCCTAATTCTACTGAATATCCAAAATTCTTTGACTACCTCACTGTTTCCTGTCCTATCGCTCCAATTCGGCCTTTGGATCCTCCCAAGAGGAGGCCTTTGGCACTCGGCGCTGTCTGTGATTTCCCGTGGAATGATTACTGCTTTCGTTGCCGGGGCCATTCCAAGTGTACTGAGCGCATCACGGAGGTGATTCTCTCGAGGATGGAGGCGTACATTCCATATTCTATTCCTACTACTAATGCAAAAAAACCTTGTTTTAACTTTACTTGTTCTAATGCTATCCGCAACAGAGAGGAGGCTTTCAGAAGAAACCGTCGCTATCCAACTCCTGGCTCTCACTCAGCTTATATTTGTGCCCGGAATCGTGCAAAATATGTTCTTCGACTCGCCAAGACCTCTTTCATCCGACAAAAATGTGAAAATCTATACAATTCTAATTCTTCTCGCTCTTTCTAACATGTAACTAAGAACCTCTTCAACAACTTTATTTCCTCTTCTTTCCCACCTCTTTTCCATTCCGATGGCACAGTTTCCGTCAGTAGTATGGGATCAATGTCGCAAAGAGGGGAGGGGGAATGTTGCAAACGGGGGAGGGAGGGAGAGGGATGTTTACTAAAACAGTTTCTAAGAGGTTAGGTGTTTTGTACCGGTTCCGCAGTTTCTTCATCCCACTCAGTTGCTCTCTCTGTACAAGGTTCTTGTCCACCCTGTATGGAGTACGCTTCTCATGTGTGCGGTGGTTCAACCCACACAGCTGTACTTGATCGAGTGGAATCAAAGACTTTTCGTCTCATCAATTCCCCTCCTCTTACTGACTACTGACTGTCTTCAGTCCCTCTCCCTTCGCCGCAATGTTGCCTCACTCTCTCTTTACTGTCGCTATTATATCAGACATTGCTCTTCTGAACACTCCAACTGCATGCCTCCTTCTTTAACCCTTTGAGGACCAAGGGACATATTTGTCCCGATGGAAATAATAATATAAATTGTACAATGATGCAACGTTTCTACAAATACATCTACATATTTATATACCGTAGGTATCGTTTATTTGTCGGAAAATTAACCCAAAAATGGGCCATTTAAGTGACTATACAGTAGTTACTAACATATCTAATTGTAAATAACAATAAAACTTTAACTTTTAAGTTCAAAGAAATGTATACTGGTCGTCAAATGGTAAAGAAGCGCACGCAGTACCAGACTTTCTACACACTCTCATTCTTTTTCTGTCCAATTCTCCAACTTAATGATTAATTGGTATTTTGAATCTTTCATCTACTCAACCGATCAACTCTGGAACAATCTTCCTCAATCTATCCTTCCACCTGTCTATGACATCTAATCTTTCAAACGCAGAGTATATAGGCATCTCGAAAACCCTGGACCTTGATTTTGGCTATCTTCTTCCTCAATAGAAGGGGCTTTTTTTTTTGCGGACATTCGCCCCTGGCCATTCCTTCCTGTATACAAAAGTAGGCTAGAATGGAGGTCGTTTGTTAGAGGTTTATAAGTGCGGGACTATTTCCTTTATTTTTGACAAAGCCTGGAAACACCACCATGCATGGCGTATGAAGGAATTTTTTGGCTACTCGAAGAACAGATTTTGCACGATTCCGGGCACAAATATGAGCCAGAAGATGGATGGCGACGGTACTTTCTGAAAAACTCCTCTCTGTTGCTGCTAGCATTAGAACAAGTAAAGTTAAACCAAGGTTTTTTTTCCCATTAGTAGTAGAAATAGAATATGGAATGTATAAAATTGACAATATCGTGTTAAAATGTCTTTAGCCTTTAATCAATGCTTGTTAACAATGTGCCAACCTCTTTTTATTTCTCTGTTCCGTTGTATATATGCATATATTTTCGTCATCTCGCCTTCATTCCCTGACGAAGTGTACTGCTGAATACACAAAAGGACTTTGAATTATTTCTTCTTTTTCCTTGTGAGCTTGCATCATTCATTCATTTCATGTGTTTAAGTGTGAAATTCATCCTAAAGAAATGTAAGTTAGGTTAGGTCCAATTAAGTTACGTTAGGAATTAGGTATTTCCTTAAGATAAAATTGGCAAATGATTGATTTGCCAAGTTTCGTAAAATCTGTAGGAGTCCGCCAAACCGAAAAGATCCATATATATATATATATATATATATATATATAAAATATACGAGGGTACTTCAATAAGTATCCGCACTTTTTATTTTAGTGATAATATAGTATATATATACTCGTAATAACGAGCCGAACTGAGATCTATAGGCTTATTTTGGCTAGCAACAGTATAGGCTTATTTAGGCTAGCAACAGTATATTAAGGCTACTCGTAGCTGTCACATATCGTAGGAGTAGTGAGCATGGCTGCAACGCTTTCAATTTTTACTCTGGAAGAACAGAGATCCGTGGTTCGTTTTTTGTGGGCAGAAGGTGTGAAAGGAGCTGAAATTCACACGCGTTTATGTGCTCAGTATGTGAATAATACGTTACCACGGGGAAGTGTGTACGAGTGGATTCAAAATGTTCAAGGAAGGTCAGACATGTGTGACAGATGCTCAGCGCTCAGGACGACCGTCAACATCAATCAGTGATGACAAGCAGGAAGAAGCCAGAGCCATGATTTTCGATGACAGAAGATTAACAATAAAAGAAATTGCATCTTCATTAGACATCAGTCAAAGGTCAGCTTATTCGATAGTTCATGACATTCTTGGCTTTCACAAAGTTTGTGCAAGATGGGTGCCCAAAGAGTTGACAGAAGAGCACAAGCGTAATCGTATGGACGTCTGCTCTTGTCTTTTGGCGCGGTATCATAATGAAGGTGAAAACTTTTTGGAGCGCATTATCACTGGAGATGAAACCTGGATCCATCACTATGAACCAGAAAGCAAACGACAGAGCATGCAATGGAAGCATCCAACATCTCCCGTTGCAAGGAAGTTCAAAGCGCAGCCGTCAGCAAGGAAAGTTATACGAGGCCCTATCCTTGAACATTATCTAGAGCGTGGAACTACAGTAACAAGTGCATCGTATTCTGACATGCTTCGGAATGAGTTAAAGCAAGCAATTCGCACAAAACAGAGAGGGAGATTCTGTTACACGACAATACGCGCCCTCATACTGCTACACAGACTAGAAAATGCCTTCAAGAACTTAAATTTGAAGTTCTCGACCATCCAGCCTAGAGTCTAGACCAGGCACCTTCGGAATTTTACGTGTTTGGACCACTAAAAGGCGCTTTGAGAGGTCAGCGATTCCAAGGCGATGATGACCTAAAGGAGGCGGTGCATTACTGGCTGCGCACACAGCCAAAAAATTCTTTTGTGATGGCATTAGGAAGCTTGTACAGTAGATCGCTGGACTAAGTGTATTGAGAAACAGGGAGACTATGTTGAGAAGTGATGTGTTTATAATCTATCAGATGTGAAAATAAAATTGTGAAAATAAAAAGTGCGGATACGTATTGAATTACCTTCGTGTGTGTGTGTATATATAAATTTAGGGTGACAATAAAAATCGAAAGTTGGAGTTTTTTATTGGCCATTTGTTCAATGCTGCTACTACATGAGAAAACAATGTACTGTAAATATTAGGTCATTCAGATAATATTTAAGGGTGTCTCAAGTGAGGTAAATAATTCTCCTTACTCATTAATATTTTTTTTAATTACTTATTACGATTGGAGTACGCCTGCACTTAAACTTTATGAACTAAAACTAACGTTTATTTACATTAATTAAAAAAAATATTAATTTATTTTTACTAGGTAATGAACAATTAATTTGTGTTATAAGGAGAATTATTTACCTCACTTGAGACACCCTTAAATATTATCTGAATGACCTAATATTTACAGTACATTGTTTTCTCATGTAGTAGCAGCATTGAACAAATGGCCAATAAAAAACTCCAACTTTCGATTTTTATTGTCACCCTAATATATATATATATATACACACACATATATATATATATATACACACACACACACACACACACACACACATAATATATATATATGATACACACAGACCGTGCATGGAACAAGGATCTCTTCTGGGATAATTAAATCCACTATAGTCCGAATAAGTAATGGTAAATGACAAATACCATAGTTTTTGTTTTTCATGATGCTAGCCCGACGTGGGCAACGGGTCACTCGCAAAGAGGTGACCCGTTGCCCACGTCGGGCTAGCATCATGAAAAACAAAAACTATGGTATTTGTCATTTACCATTACTTATTCGGACTATAGTGGATTTAATTATCCCAGAAGAATTCCTTGTTCCATGCACGGTCTGGGTGTATCATAAAAAACTCAGGGGACCATTCTGAGTTCATTCCCATACATATATATATATATACAGTGGCGGCTCCTCTATAAGGGCCATAGGGGCCGGGCCCGACCAGTAATCTCTGCACAAAAGCAAAAAAATGAAATTATTAAGTTTTCGAATTAGATATGTAACATATTTTTTTTCTACGAAAAATCATACAGCTTACAAAATAAAGCCACAAATTACTGGATAAAATTAGTCCAGCAACAACATTTCTCAAAAGAAAAAGAAATAATCAACAAACTAAATAAAGGAGAAAAAGTTGAGGACCTAACAAAGCTGCAAAAGAATCTAAAACTCTTCATTGACAAGGAAGGGTTAGTCAGAACAATGGGGAGATATAAATATGCAACCAACCTTAACTATTCTGCTAGGTATCCTGTACTACTGCCTGAAAATTCTCATTTAACAACGTTAATCGTAACTGAATGTCATGCAAAAGCCAGTCATGCAACCTTAGCTACCACCTGCAACTTCCTCAGACAGGAATTCTGGATCCCCAAAATAAGGCAAGTAGTTAAAAAGGTTCTGAAACAATGTCTGTTTTGCAAAAAATACTTTGCCATGGCTTATGAAGTGCCTACTACTGGACCATTAGTAACGGAACGTTTAAGCTATGAAAAACCCTTTGAAAAAACTGCCCTTGACTATGCTGGTCCAATTTCTGTCCAGGATGAGAATAACCAATTCATGAAAGTCTACTTATTATTGTTCACTTGCTGCGCCACCAGATTCACCAGCCTTCACATCTGCACTGACCTTTCTGCTAAAACCTTTTTAAGAGAACTCTACCATTTGTCCTTAAACTACTCCCTTCCAAAGGTTTTGATTTCAGACAATCAATCCACCTTCAAAAGATCTGAAGATTACCTTAAACATTGGTTCCAAAATGTTCTTGTGTCTCAGTACCTCTCTGATCATGGTATCCAGTGGAAATTTACAGCAGCCTATTCACCCAGAACCTTAGGAATAGCTGAAAGAATGGTGGGTTTAGTCAAAAGAGCCCTCTATACCTCCCTAAAAGGAAGAAAAATCCCTTTAACTGAACTAAAAACAATTGTTCTTGAAATAATGAATACAATTAATTCAAGACCACTCACTTATGTTAACTCAAATGAAGATCCCTCCTCTGACCTACTAACTCCTTTCAAGTTGCTTTTTGGGTATGACAATACCAAATTCAACTTTTTAACCACTAATGATACCCAAGAAGCTGTTAATGAAGGTGATCAGGTGGATGCTGATTATATGACAGCAACAGAGGACAAAGAAAGAAAGAAAATACTGGATTACTTTCATAAGGGAGTTAAACAATCTAAAAATCAAAAAAAGATGGCGATATGAATATTTGAGTAGTTTGAGAGAAAAAGAATACCAACAACACAAACAACCAGTAAGTAAAGAACCTAAATAGGAGAACTGTGCCTCTTAGATGAAAATTCTATGAATCCCAAATACTTCTGGAAGATTGCTGTAATTCAAACATTACACCCAGATGAAGATGGCATAATCAGGCATGTAACTGTAAAAACACCCAATGGTCATCTCTCCAGAAGACACATATACCGGTTATACACACTTGAAATAACTGATAAACCGAATATTGACCTGGAAGAACTTGAAAATTCTCCACATAATCAGAAACTGTAGATTATCCTGACACTACTACTGCCGCTACTCAACCCCGACCACAAAGACAAGCTGCAGTTAGATTTCGGGAAGAACTGCAAAGAAAAATACAGAGTGGATCTTTGTGAAGACCACAAATTGAAAATTGTAAATAATTGTAAATAACTATAACTTAGGACTAACATTCTACAGAAAAGACGCTTTCATTTTCATATTTCACCTAAAAGGAACTTTTCTGTGAGCATGTCATTTTCATTCATCATAAAAAAAAATATAAAAAAATAAAAAATTAAATTTCCAAGAATATAATTCTGGGTAAATTTTTTCCCCTTGGGGGAATGTTAAAAAAAGTGGTTAGAAATAACCGCATATATTTCCAAATAAAATATAAACAAAATAATATAGAAAAAATAACAACCCTCGTTTCTAACCAACTAGTGAAGTTGGGTTTCCCTAATTAACAAAAAGAAGAAGAAAAAAAAGTTTCTGAGACAAAGAAAAACGGAGCTTTGTCCATTCTTGAAAAATTTTGACTGCTGCAAGTGGGCTAGTTTTTTCGTAAAAAATTCTCGTAGTTCCCCAACTAACCGGGCAACTTAAAGTCAACCTTTAAACCTCACAACCTTTAACCTCATTATAACCACTGCAATTAAACAAAAACCCTGTTTAACTAAATAGAGGCCTATCAGAACTAGGTGTAAGTAATTTAATTAAAGAAAATAACTAAGGTAAGAGAAAAACTAGGTACCTAGAAGAAACTCGAACCGGGCTACAACTGCCCTAACTCAATAATTAAATGGCTGTTATAGCCCCTATTAAAACTTAAAGGCAATATAGCCCTAACTTAACTTGAGTAAAACCTTCAAAACCTTAAACCTTTAAAAACAAAAACTTAAGGGCAATACAGCCCTAGCCTAACTTAACCTGCAAAACCTAGGTCTGGGAAATAGCCCCTACAAATAAATAACTAGCAGTGTGTTAAATAGTAACTTAAAACTTAACAAATAAAATTCAAATCTGGAAACTAAATTAAACTTATGGATTAGTTAGAAACAGAAAGGGTAACGTTCAACTGGCAACTTCATTTTTGGTAAGTCTAAATTGATTTTAATGAATTTAGCTTGACCATAGTTAGTAATCTGGCTGCTGACCAAATTTTAACCTTAAAACCACTGCAGCCTACAGTGAAAAAGTCTGTAGCTATGTTGACAGTGTCTAAATGGGCCATTATTATTTCTATAATTACTGTGTCTATTTAAAGTAAACTTAACCTTAATATTGCACCTAAATAAAAATAATCTCTCTCAAAAAATAATAAATTTTTCAATAAATTTTTCAATATGGCGCCCCCGGGTGGGCAGTCGATGATACAATAATTTTAAATCCAGTGAATTAAATTTTTTACATAATCTGAAAATTTAATTATAAATATCTTTGATAATATCATTTATAATATTAAACCTAAAAAATGGCTAATGAAACTGAAGCCACTCCAGGAAAAAGTATGGAGACATGGTTGGGAAGTGATGTGGAAGCACTTGAAACTAGTAAATTGGTAAAAAGAGGAGAGCAATCAGAGCCTCAGCTACTAAACTTTTAGCTACAATCAAAGAGAGATTGGATGATTGGACTGAGGAACAAAAAAATTATATGCTCGGCTTTTGTCCTCACAACTGGACAAGTTACAAAATTTAGATGAGGAAATCCTTAGAGTATGTTTGTTCCGAAGGCTTCTCAGAGGCTAAACAAGAAAAACTAGATGAAAAAAATAGTTATTACCAAATTGAAATAGATCAAATGATACAAGCATTAACAACTAAAAAAGAAAATAATGCCGAAGCCAAACCTAAACCAAGAATAAGTACTAAAATTCCTGAGCTTCAAATATTACCATTTGATGGAAATCCCTCTAAATTTCAAAACTTTAAGACCTCATTCAGAAACATTTATGATAACATAGGTCTTTCCGAAAGAGAAATTTGCCTACCTAAAACAACATTTGAGTGGAAACCCTGCCATTCAAATAAACTGCATGCAAGAAGTAAAACATCTTATGAAGAAGCATGGCAGCAGTTGGAGGGCTGTTATGCAACACCAGGCCAAATTAAATTCTCCATAATAAAATCACTTTTAACCAAATCCAAATAACCAAAGATTTTAAATCACTTCATGACTTTCAAGCAGATATGCACTCTACCATAAATTTAATGCAAACTCAAAAATTAGAATTAGAAGATATACTCTTGTATGTATATTATAATAAACTAAGTCAAGAAACTCAGGAATTTTTAAGAACTTGTGGTTTTAAACTCTATGACCACTTTGATAAATTTAAAGAAGCCATTGCTGAAGCTACCAAAACCTTAGCTAATGTTAATTTTGATCTAAGTCAAAGTGAATTAACCACCTTAATACCTAAACAAAAAAGAAACTTCTCTCCAGAACCAGCCAGAAAACCATGGTATTCTGGCCAAACTACAGCTACTCTGGCAGTTTCCACCCAAAGACAATCCTCAAGAAGAGCTCAACATACTGACCAGAGAGAACTTTACTGCAAATTGTGTAAGAAAAACTCTCACAGAATCTCAAAATGTGATTCTTTCCCTGAAAGTTGGGATAAACTGAAAAAACTTGCTAAATTAAATTATTGTACTAAATGCACCTCATCTAAACACCAAGCCAAAGAATGCCCCATTTCTTTCCAACCCTGTTCATTTTGTAGGTTTTCTAACCATTTATCCTTCCTTTGTACCAAACAAAAAGGAAAACCAGAGGAAGATAAGAAAACCAAAACCAGTACTGAAGTAGCTACCCAAAAAGAAAACTCAAAACAAGGGAAACAAGTTACTAACTTATTAAGTTTAAAAAACACTGATCAAGAAGTAGCATTAATTCCTTCCATGCAGATGAGAATAAGAAACTCAGAAAAATCAATTAAATGCAGAGCACTTTTGGATAATTGTAGTCAAGCCAGCTACATTACCAAGGAACTTGTGAAAAAATTAAATCTTCCAACTAAACACTACGGAATCCATAACCATAACAGGATTTATAGCCAACAAGAAACAACCAAATTATGAAGTAGCTATAATTAAATTGGAGGATTCTAGAAACCCTGGAAACTACCAAGAAATAGAAGCCATCATAATTGATGATATTAATATTAAATATGAAGTTCAGGGATTACTGAAACTTCAAACTTATTTAAAATCCTTAAATTATCAGCTTGCAGATCACTTTGAAGCTGATGAAGTGGCGACTTCATGTTAATTTTTGGGGCTGCAACCCACAAACTTTTTGCCCTCAGCACTCATCAGATTCATACTGCCTCTTGTTATAAATCTCCCTATGGAATACTTTTATTGGGTTTCCCTTCAGATTACTACCCTGAAAAAGAAAAAGAACCAATAAGAGATCAGATCAGCTTCTGTATTACCAACCCTCTACTTACTAGTACAACTTCTAATGAAGATCTAGAAAAAATTGAACACCAGATTGCACAATTTAGCAAACTAGAAAACTTGGGTATTTCTGGGGATGAACCATTTTCAAACAAAGAAAAAGATCTGATTGCAAACTTCGAAAAGGAAGTTAAAATAGAAGATGAAAGATTGTCTGTTAAGGTACCATGGAATGACCAAAAAGATAAAATTTCACCAAACTTTAACTATGCTATTAGCAGGTTAAAGTCCACTTGCAAAAAATTAAAAAAAGATAACTTAATGCAACCTTATTCAGACATCCTTGAACAACAATTCCAGGAAGGAATAATAGAAGAAGTAGCCCTAACAGAAAGCTTAAAACAAGAAGGAAATTTTTTACCTCATTTTCCAGTAGTTCGCCCTGGAGTACAAACAACTAAAGTTAGGATTGTAGTAGATCCCTCGGGTAAAAGCAAACCAGAAGAAATAACAGTAAATGATGCTACTGAGGACTGCCCTTCACTCCTACCTCATTTAGCAAAATTGTGCATTAAATTAAGGCATGGTAAATATTTGATGATTGGAGACATTCAAAAAGCATATTTACAACTTAAATATCAAACAGAATTTGACTGCAATGCCCACAAAATTCTGTGGTTAAAAGATACCCAATTGGCTCCAAATGACGACAACCTGATCTGCTATAAATATAAAGAGTTACCTTTGGCAACAAAAGCAGTCCATTTTTACTACAACAATCTCTCCAACACATTTTTAATGAACAACAAAACCAAGTGGCAGACTACCTAGCTAACCGCTTTTACATGGACAATGCTTTAATTAATGCCAACAATCTCTCAGAACTCAAAGACCTTTACAATTATAGTGTAAACACCTTAATTGATATAATTTGAAGCTATATGAATGGGCCTCCAATCACTCAGAACTTCAAGGACTATTTGAAAAACATGACATAGCCTCCTCAGAAGATAAAGAAAAATAAAACTATTAGGATATGGTTGGAACACAAATGCTGATACACTCCATCTAAAAACTGTAAACTTGAACTCAGAAGCCAAAACTAAAAGAGAAATACTAAGTTCTGTGCAATCATTGTTTGATCCAATTGGATTTGTTGCACCCTTAGTGTTTAAATTAAAACTCTTCATGCAGAAAGTAGTACCAAAAAAGATTGGGATGAATATCTAGAACCTGAAATGCTGGTGAATGGAAAAAACTTTGAAAGAAATAAACAAAGTGGAATTTCTGAATTTTCCTAGACAAGCTTTTGAAAATCCAAACCTCTCATGGAAAATCTTCAACTCCACATCTTTTGTGATGCCAGCCAAGAAGGTATGCAGTAAGTTGCTATCTAGTTGGAAATGGAAAATCCGAACTAATTTACGCTAAATCAAGAGTCAACCCCAAATCAAAAAATTGGACCATTTGTAACTTGGAATTAATGGCAATCTGCCTAGGAACCAAAGTCCTAGAATACCTTAAAGAAACCTACCTAGAAGAAAACTCAGAAAACCAAAAGTTCTTCAAAACAATAATTTGGACAGACTCACAGGTGGCTTTAAATTGGATTGCTCAAAAATCTCTAAAAATGAAATCCATCTTTGTAAAAAACAGAGTGAAAGACATTCAGGAAGCAACAAGAAACTTAAACCATCACCTGGAATTCAGACATGTAGCAGGAGAAGACAACCCAGCAGACCTACTCACCAGAACAATATCTTTCAAGAAATTTCAAAAACTTCTTCCCTTTTACCAACATGGTCCCACATTTTTGAGAAATGAAATTGAATGGCCAACCAACTTAATTTTTAACCCCCACCAAGAAACCTTACAGACAACAATAAATGTGTCAAACAACTTGTAAAGAAATAAATGAAAAAACTCCCTTGTTAAACATGGAAAAATTCTCTAACAGGAAAAAACTGGTCAGAATCACTGCCTATGTTCTACGGTTCATAGAAAACTTAAAGTACTTCCGCACTCACAAATATAACCCCAAATGTAACCTAACAATGGAAGAACAAATTGCTGTTTTGGAGAAAAATCATACAGCTTACAAAACTAAAGCCACAAATTACTGGATAAAATTAGTCCAGCAACAACATTTCTCAAAAGAAAAACAAATAATCAATCAAACCTAACAAAGCTGCAAAAGAATCTAAAACTCTTCATTGACAAAGAAGGGTTAGTCAGAACAATGGGGAGATATAAATATGCAACCAACCTTAACTATTCTGCTAGGTATCCTGTACTACTGCCTGAAAATTCTCATTTAACAACGTTAATCGTAACTGAATGTCATGCAAAAGCCAGTCATGCAACCTTAGCTACCACCTGCAATTTCCTCAGACAGGAATTCTGGATCCCCAAAATAAGGCAAGTAGTTAAAAAGGTTCTGAAACAATGTCTGTTTTGCAAAAAATACTTTGCCATGGCTTATGAAGTGCCTACTACTGGACCATTAGTAACGGAACGTTTAAGCTATGAAAAACCCTTCGAAAAAACTGCCCTTGACTATGCTGGTCCAATTTCTGTCCAGGATGAGAATAACCAATTCATGAAAGTCTACTTATTATTGTTCACTTGCTGCGCCACCAGATTCACCAGCCTTCACATCTGCACTGACCTTTCTGCTAAAACCTTTTAAAGAGAACTCTACCATTTGTCCTTAAACTACTCCCTTCCAAAGGTTTTAATTTCAGGCAATCAATCCACCTTCAAAAGATCTGAAGATTACCTTAAACAGTGGTTCAAAAATGTTCTTGTGTCTCAGTACCTCTCTGATCATGGTATCCAGTGGAAATTTACAGCAGCCTATTCACCCAGAACCTTAGGAATAGCTGAAAGAATGGTGGGTTTAGTCAAAAGAGCCCTCTATACCTCCCTAAAAGGAAGAAAAATCCCTTTAACTGAACTAAAAACAATTGTTCTTGAAATAATGAATACAATTAATTCAAGACCACTCACTTATGTTAACTCAAATGAAGATCCCTCCTCTGACCTACTAACTCCTTTCAAGTTGCTTTTTGGGTATGACAATACCAAATTCAACTTTTTAACCACTAATCATACCCCAAGAAGCTGTTAATGAAGGTGATCAGGTGGACTCTGATTATATGACAGCAACAGAGGACAAAGAAAGAAAGAAAATACTGGATTACTTTCATAAGGGAGTTAAACAATCTAAAGAAATCAAAAAAAGATGGCGATATGAATATTTGAGTAGTTTGAGAGAAAAAGAATACCAACAACACAAACAACCAGTAAGTAAAGAACCTAAAATAGGAGAACTGTGCCTCTTAGATGAAAATTCTATGAATCCCAAATACTTCTGGAAGATTGCTGTAATTCAAACATTACACCCAGATGAAGATGGCATAATCAGGCATGTAACTGTAAAAACACCCAATGGTCATCTCTCCAGAAGACACATATACCGGTTATACACACTTGAAATAATTGATAAACCGAATATTGACCTGGAAGAACTTGAAAATTCCTCCACATAATCAGAAACTGTAGATTATCCTGACACTACTACTGCCGCTACTCAACCCCGACCACAAAGACAAGCTGCAGTTAGATTTCGGGAAGAACTGCAAAGAAAAATACAGAGTGGATCTTTGTGAAGACCACAAATTGAAAATTGTAAATAATTGTAAATAACTATAACTTAGGACTAACATTCTACATAAAAGACGCTTTCATTTTCATATTTCACCTAAAAGGAACTTTTCTGTAGAGCATGTCATTTTCATTCATCATAAAAAAAAATAATAAAAAAAATAAAAAAATAAAATTTCCAAGAATATAATTCTGGGTAAATTTTTTCCCCTTGGGGGGAATGTTAAAAAAAGTGGGTAGAAATAACTGCATATATTTCCAAATAAAATATAAACAAAATAAATATAGAATAAAAATAACAACCCTCGTTTCTAACCAACTAGTGAAGTTGGGTTTCCCTAATTAACAAAAAGAAGAAAGAAAAAAGTTTATGAGACAAAGAAAAACGGAGCTCTTTGTCGAATCTTGAAAAATTTTGACTGCTGAATCAAGTGGGCTAGTTTTTTTCGTAAAAAATTCTCTTAGTTCCCCAACTAACCGGACAACTTAAAGTCAACCTTTAAACCTCACAACCTTTAAACCTCATTATTAACCACTGCAATTAAACTAAAACCCTGTTTAACTAAATAGTGGCATATCAGAACTAGGTGTAAGTAATTTAATTAAAGAAAATAACTAAGGTAAGAGAAAAACTAGGTACCTAGAAGAAACTCGAACCGGGCTACAACTGCCCTAAATAAATAATTAAATGGCTGTTATAGCCCCTATAAAAACTTAAGGGCAATATAGCCCTAACTTAACTTGAGTAAAAACCTTCAAAACCTTAAACCTTTAAAAACAAAAACTTAAGGGCAATACAGCCCTAGCCTAACTTAACCTGCAAAACCTAGGTCTGGGAAATAGCCCCTACAAATAAATAACTTAGCAGTGTGTTAAATAGTAACTTAAAACTTAACAAATAAAATTCAAATCTGGAAACTAAAATAAACTTATGGATTAGTTAGAAACAGAAAGGGTAACGTTCAACTGGCAACTTCATTTTTGGTAAGTCTAAATTGATTTTAATGAATTTAGCTTGACCATAGTTAGTAATCTGGCTGCTGACCAAATTTTAACCTTAAAACCACTGCAGCCTACAGTGAAAAAGTCTGTAGCTATGTTGACAGTGTCTAAATGGGCCATTATTATTTCTATAATTACTGTCTCTATTTAAAGTAAACTTAACCTTAATATTGCACCTAAATAAAAATAATCTCTCTCAAAAAATAATAATAAATTTTTCAATAGCTGTCCAGTTCAGAATGTTTGGAACCACAAATATTTTATCTGTTATTAATGAGGGATATCGCCATGGCATTCAGAGACATAATGAAATTGTGGACAAAAATAGGCATGTTTTATCAAGAATAATTAACTGCTTAAAATTCTGTGGTACGCATGAGCTCTCATTACGAGGACATAATGAAGGTGAACAATCCTGCAATCGTGGAGTATTTTTAGACATGATTAGCTATACAGCTACCTTAGATAGTACGCTGAGTGACCATTTTGAAAACAACAAAGTTGCAAAAAACACATCTAAAACAATTCAAAATGATCTTTTGGAATGCATGTATGAAGTTCACATTGATGAAATAAAAAAGGAAATAGATGAAATAAGTTTTGTTTCTGTCCAAGCCGATGAAACAACAGACGTGGCTTGTAATTCACAATTTGTAATTATACTACGATATCTAAAAAACTTCGAACCTGTTGAAAGATTCATAATATTTGCTAAAGTTGGAGATAGGACTGCAAATGGACTTACAAATGTGCTTACTGAAGGACTACAAAAATTTAATCTCAAACATAAACTCGTTGCACAGGCATATGATGGGGCGGCCGTAATGCGTGGCCTACATTGTGGTGTACATGTTCAAATGAAGAAAATTTATCCACATGCACATTACATTCACTGTTACGCACACCAGCTAAATATTACCGTTAAAAATGTCTGCTCATCAAATAAAAATATGAAACTGTTTTTCTCGATCCTAAATGGAATTAGCACATTTTTTAATATGTCTCCAAAGCGAAGTAGTCTGCTTCTTGAAATTTGTCAAACACGTATTCCTCATGTGTCCCAAACAAGATGGAATTTCATTCCAGAGTGGTTAATAGTGTTAAAGAGAACAAAGAGGAGCTCACTGAATGTTTTGGAAGAATTCAGAATGATGAGGGTTGGGATGATAAAAGTATATGCGAGTCTATTGGATTCAAAAGGTCGCTTGAAGATGAGGAGTTTAATTTTTGGCTCTTATTCTTTTATTCTGGAATGAAACACTTAGAAATTTTATACAATGTCCTGCAAGCAAAAAAAACGACCAGTGTTACCACTGCACAGGCATTAAAATACTTTGAATTATCTATGAGTCAATTAAGAGAAGAGGTTCCAGTCTTTATTTCGAAAGCTTTTGAAAATCATAATGAAATCCCATCACGTCCAATAAAAAAGGCAAAAAGGGATATAATTGAGACAAAAACTGATAAACTTTGTAGTTTTGCAAAAGATGCATGCACTCGCATTACTGACGAGATGAATGAGCGATTTGGGAAATCAGAAATATTTCGCTCCTTTGCTGTAATAGATCCCAAAGAATTTAATCATCATCTTTGACAATTCCCAGTTGAATACTGCAAAGTTATTGAAACTAATTATCCTATGCTAAGGGGAGAAAAACTGTCTTCTGAATTAGAAATCGTGTACTCAAACAAAAGCTTTGCTAATATTTCGAGCGTTTGCGCTTTAATGCGCTTCTTATACGAAAACAAACTGCTAGATACCTTTTCTGAAGTGTCAAAATTATTGGAAATTGTCTTAATGACGCCTGTTTCTACTGCCGATTCTGAACGCTGTTTCAGTACATTGAAACGAATAAAGACATTTTTAAGAAACACGATGACACAAGATCACCTAAATGCTTTGGCTGTCTGTTCAATACACAAAGAGTTTATATCGCAAATTCCGGACTACAATAAAAAGGTAATTGAAAAATTTGCCAACAGAAAAAACAGAAGAGGAGAATATTTATATAAATAAACGTGAGTATACACCTTATGATAAAATATTAACTAATTTCTGTTTGTTTTTAATTTTATTTCATTCTCAACTAAGTTTATTTCACTGTTTTATAATGTGTATGTGTGTACACGCACAGAAAAGTGCAAAAATTACATGATTTACACTGATTGAACAGAATGCAGTTGCGAACTATTACCGTACTTTAAAAAGCGGAAAAACCAATAATAATAATTGCAGTAAATTCATTGTTTGCCTCCATACATAGTGATGGGATACATAAATATTTTGATATTAAGTATATGCATTAGTCGGGCCCCACCAACTATTATGAGCACGAGCCGCCACTGTATATACATATATATCTTTGACACAAAACACACTTAGCAAACCCGTTCATTTGAATTACATGTTAAATATGAGATTCATGACAATGAATCTTACACCTTAAGTAATTTAGACTCCTAAAATTCTAGCTTGCTCCTCCCTCTTAAAGAAATTGCCGATGTCAAACTAAAAATTAAATAACTGTAAAAGTAAGATACTTTTAAAACTAGATGTAATTATAAATTATAATAATATATAAAACTATAAGTTCGTTACATTTATTACATTTGTAATATTCATACAGCAAGGTCAGTGTTGCCGCTCTCCAGGCAATAATTTTCTTGTCCCTCCAAATTTAGAAGTCTAGCTACGGGCCTGAAATTAAAAATAAGAGTGAGCGCCTGAGAATGGCACAGCGCGTGACTTTTTCCCTAAAGTTCCGAGCCATATTTACTTATTTGAATATCTCACTAGATTATGCCAGTCACAAAGGAATTGAAGAAATGAAGAAACTTTTACTATCATAAAACTGTGTTAGTGCCTTATTAAATGGGATATTTTTACCATATAAGCGAAAGTGTCCGGTGATTTCAAAATTAAGTCAGTCAGGATTAAGTTATCAAAACCTTTGTTTACATATCAAAACTAATTTAGGCGTCATTTATTTAAAATATAATGATTTAAATGACTTTAAACTCTTTTTAAAAATATTATTTCTAGTGTCGAAACTTAAACTAATTAGAGAGGTATTTTTTTATCGAGAAAAATAATATATATATTATATATATATACTGTGTTTTTGTTTCTTGCCAATATATACATATATATATATACAGGGTGTCCGAGAATTATCTGTACAAGTTTTGGCTGTTATTAAAAGTCAACCATGAAGTGTAGAAATTCCAGTGTTGTCCCATTTTACAGAGAATCTCATTAAGTTTTTTCTGATACCACGTTTTGACAAGTTTTTTAGAAATGTACGCGGGTGACAGACATTGATGGTTTAAAAGCAAGAATCACAGCTGCTATTGAGCGAATTGATGTGGATATGCTGCAGCGTACATGACAACATTTGGAGTATCGATTGGATGTTTTGCGAATCACTAATGGTGCACATATCGAATGTTTGTAACAACGTTACTTTAATAAAAGAAACTTTTGAAAATACAGATTCTAAATAATCTTGTTTAAGAATTTTACGTGTGTTATCAAGAATTTTATTAAAAGATGAAATTGTACAGATAATGTTCGGACACACTGGAATTTCTAAAAAACTTGTCAAAACTTGATATCAGAAAAAACTTAATGAGATTCTCTGTAAAATGGGGCAACACTGGAATTTCTACACTTCATGGTTGACTTTTAATAACAGCCAAAAATTGTACAGATAATTCTCGGACACCCTGTATATATTATTAGAATTAATTGTAAAAGACGAACCAACTAAATTGTCAGTATTCAAAAACCAACCAGCTCGCTGGGTGGAAGCAAAAAGGTAGCGATTAGAAAAAAATGGAGAAGTGTGCTCTTTTAGCTTCTGAAGAGTTTAGATCATTTGGCATTGTGAAGTTTATTCTTGATTCTATGAATATTGTAATTATTATTAACTGTAACTGAGGATTCACAAGTTTATTTATCTAAATCTCAATCTGTGTTTATACAAACTTTAAAGAACTAGTGTTAACTCCACTTCGTCTGAATTAAGATAACTTTTTCTTTAATAAAATACTACTAACAAGACTAATTTAAAAATTCTGAATATCCAAGACAATAGGATTAAAGGAATGTAAAAAACCTTTTGGTTCTTTTGCATTATCCTCCCAACACTAATTTTTTTATATAATGTTGGTTTGGTTTTGGTTATGGTACTTTATTTTCCTTCCATTATAAAAAAAATTAGTGTTGGGATTAGGTTAAGTTAGGTTAGGTTAGGTTAAAAACAGCCCGCCGCAGGCGTTAGCCGGCTTCAAGTTAGGTTAAGTTAGGTTAGGTTAAGAATATTTATTACTGCTTTCATGCCTTTTCACGATTAAAAATTAAAAGTGTTTTGCTAACGTATTTTATTTTCCTTCCATTATAAAAAAAAATTAGTGTTGGGAGGATAATGCAAAAGTACCAACCTTTTTTACAGCCCATGAAATGGTAAATCTCCTTTTAAAATTAATATTATAATTTTGTACAAATTCAATTGTAGTTAAACAAGACGAGTGCATTACCAGTCACAAAGTAAGTATGGCAACGATAGATGGTCTCCCATGCAACTACTGTCCAGACCTAACGTCGCTTAACAACGCTGAGAGAGAGAGAGAGAGAGAGAGAGAGAGAGAGAGTGCATTGCGTTTTGAAAAATGTAAATGTTTTAGACTTAATTTGAGGAAAACGGTTATTTAAAAACTCTCACAATATTATCAGTTAGTAAATTTTAGGCTTTTTAAAAATTTAATTTCTGGGCGAAACTCATCTTCAAACGCTTGCGTGCAATTGGCAAGACATATGTACAAAATGACTAAAATATGACAATATATATATATATATATATATATATATATATATATATATAGTATACAGTAGTACCTCGCTTAACGCTGCCCCGCTCTGCGCTGTTTCGCTATAGCGCTTTCTGGCAACTCAAGCGTGTGGACATTATCGCTGATTATTTCTAAGTGAAATCTCATGGAGAGAGTCTTAGCAACGATGATCTTAAAGAACTGGCAGAGCAACGCACTGAGAATAGACCTGCATCTGATCCTGAGGAGGAAACATCAGTAAAAAAATTAACAACAGAATTCCTCAGCAACAGCATCACCACAATCACAGAAATCATGGATCAGTTTGTTGAACACGATTCAGATTATGAGCGGAGTTCCAAGGCAAGGCGAGGTGTTCTTGAAATGATATCTTGCTACCAAGAAATACTTCGTGAGAGAAAGCTTAAAAAACGGCAATTAACTCTTGATGCTTACATGACCAAAAAACCAAGGCTTGAAGAACCGAAGGCCGGCCCTTCTTCTGAAATATAAGTGCAATTAATTTGGTAAATAATAATATCGTATTTGCTATATACTGTAATGCATTTTTCATAATATTTGCTCATTAAATAAACAATATTTCCTTAATAAAAGAGTTATTACTATTTTACTTTCATTTATATGTTAATAAAAGAGTCATTACTATTTTACTTTAATTTATATGTTCACCTATCTTTTATATAAACATACTATAATGACCCCGTTTTGAGCTGATTCAGTTAGCGCTCCATTTTCTAGGAACGCATCCTGAGCGTTAAGCGAGGTACTACTGTATATATATATATATATATATATATATATATATATTACACCGTTTCACGATTATATGGTAATTTTTCAAATTGAATTTTGATAAACGCACACACTTTTATTTTTTTATATAAAGGAAGAAAAACAAATAGACAAAATATCATTTTATTTGAATGATAAAAAGGCCCTCAGATGGCACTTCTTTTACATTAATGGATAATTAGAGCAAATATAAGACTGAACGAAAAATATGTTTTAAAACAAAGCGACTTAAATTCTATTTAAGACATATATTGATTAAGAATATAGGGATTTCAGTGGCTGAGGGACCTCCTTTCTCTGATTTTCAATGATTTGAAAGGCCAGTTGTCTCTCTTCCTCACTCTTTGTGAGCTTCTCATTAAACTCTGTAGCCAGTTTGACTCCTCGTTCAGCACAGTCGTTGATTACTTTGACTGCCATGACCCGATTACGGTGCTCCTCAATGTCTTCAAGTTTCTTGGGATTTCTATTTTCAAACACTTGAAGAAGTCTTGTGTTTGAGTTGTGACAAAACTGGTAATCTTTAAGTCATTGGGGTTTTGCAACATTCGGGGGTCCACCTTTCTTGCCCTCACTTTTCGAGGAGGCGCGTGGTGAAGGTTGTGGAGCATTAGAACCTTATCATCTTCAGTCACGAGGTTTGAGAAAAAGCCAAATCCTACAAGATCCTCACTCAAGTACCAACCATGGTTCTGAAGTTTTTTGAGGGCTAGCACCCACTTCCTTATCAACCTGGATCTTGTAGATATGTAGCATCTTGAGGAGGGCCAAATCATTTGCTGGAGCATCAATTCCAACTGGAGATGTATACCAAGCTTGAGATAAACTGTCACTGAAAAGGCGTTTATTCGTATCAGAGCTTGTTTTTCATGAGGGGTGAGAAGGAATTGGTTCCTAAATAAGTAAATTTTTAAGGAATAGATGCCCTTTCCCACCATCTAGCTCTGCTGTAAGCTCCTGGGTAGTGGAATCTGCTATCAGAGCCTTTATTTGTTTTAGGCATTGGACAACCAAGGAAGATAAGTGCAAGTTCTAAGTATTCCCTGTAGTCACCTCGAGTGTGGCCCTCTTGAAGTTTGGAGTTGATGAAAGAAATAAGCTTGTCTCTGCTTCAAGATCCAATGATCTAAAGATTCTGAGATGAGATCATTGGGTTCATAGGGCTTGTAATTCTGCTGATCAATGTTATCCCAACAATCTCTGAATCGATTGAATAAGGGAATTTGTTGACCCGAAGAAGAGAAAAACATGTCAAAAACTGCAGTGATAAGAAGCTCGTGGATATGGTGGCGGCATGCAGAAAAAGGAGTGATCTCTGAAGGGCCTTTTGGATGATGGTACAAGCCCCAGCATGGATACCTGTATTGTTTGCAGTAGTATCAAAACAAAGGCCTGCTACCCACTCATTTACTTGTGGCCATTGCTTCAAGACATCTAAAACTGCTCTCCCCATTTCTTCTCCCGTTCCAGAAATAAGCTTTGGAATAGACAGTAATTTTTCTAATTCGCCTGCACCAGTCACAACAATGGGCATTACATCAATCTTACCCCCATGCATGGATGGAAGAAGCTTTCCATCAAAATGAATTATTAAAGGGGTATTTGGTTGGAAACTGGCTTTAATGTCTTCTCCCATCTGCATCCGTGTTGATCGCCGAGACCTGTAGATAGAGGATGATGAAAGTGTGATCTCTTCAATTTCCACTCCAGCAGCTGAAAGGGCAGGTGCCACAATGTGCATAGCAGCTCTTGCAGATGTTCCAGTGCGGTCCAGAGCAGCCAAGAACTTTTTATCCCTAACAATTACACCTGGTTCAAGCTTCTCCTTTTTTGAAGATGATGATGAGAGTGCTCTGTAGAACAATTCATCACCAGATGATTGTTCACTTCCTCCTGAACCGGAATTTTCACATTGGTTGAGATCCACAACCTTTGTCAATTGCCTCATTTCTTCCTTTGCTTTCCTGCGAAGTTTTTCCATTCTTTCCATGCTTATCTGTCGTGCTTTTGCCTTTCTTGAAAACTCCTTGTCTTCTGGACCCATAATCATTTTCCGATCGTTCCTTTGATCCTTAAGAAAATCTTTATCCTCCTGCAATTTTATTTCTGTTTCCACTTCTGAATGAGCTACATCGAAAAGCTTCTTTAAGCTGGTGACAAATTCTGCTTCATTCTTCTCTTGGTAGGAGTTCGTCGAGTTCGGTTCTTGACCAGCCCTTCATGCTTATTGTAAAGCCTTTTAAGCTTTGAGACAATATAAGGCTTGTGGGATGTAATTAAGGAGGCTTTTTCCCACATAGCAATAACTTCGTTGGCTACAGTTGCGCAAGCTACAGAGACATTTTGCTTTCCCACCTTAATGTGATAAAAAAGACGTTTAAGGACATCACTGTTAGTTGGAAGCTGCTTCTCAGAAAAACCCTCTTCCAGCACTTGTCCGACCAACCAGACTTCACACTTGTTTCTGGTTTTTGCCATAATTCTGAGGGAAAAAGTTTTACCACCTGTTAGTCTTAATAATAATATAATATAATCATTAATCACTCACCTAAATTATATTAAGACTTGATTACTGTAAGAAAGTTGTAAAGTAACATGAAGTAACCTTTCTAGAACAGTAAACTTGTGAAAATATCAGTAATTATAGATGAAAAAGCAAATAAAACATCATATAATCCATAAAGGGAAAAAATGGAAATTCTAGAATAGTTATCCTGAAGGAAGAATTTTCTAGAATTCTCTCTAAAGAATATAGGGGGGTTACTGGACCATTCCTGAAAATGACCTACTTATCTTCCAATTTTATTTATGAATTTTATATACCAAATTTAAGAGGACATCACAAAATAAATAAATATATTTGCCAGAAAAATGAAAATTTTCTCATGAGGGGTAAAATAGATATGCATTGAGGGGTGGGATAACAATAAGCTCTTGTCTTAATATTTTGCATGAAGTCTTTATTCATGACATATTACGTGTTTAGTATGTGTGCGTTGAGCCATCATAAATTTCGATTTTTCGAAACGGCCTAATATATATATATATATATATATTAGTGATGTAGGTCACATCCGCATCCGCATCCGCGGAACATCCGCACATTTTCTCACATCCGCGTCCGCATCCGCACTTTGGACTGCGGATGTCGTGCGGATGTGGCCCGTTGAGATAAAACGTCATTAATAAGCGGAAATTATCAAATTCTACTATATTAATAGAACTAGTTCATTGTGCGCAAAAGTGATGCAAGCGACAAGACGAGAGGCTGTTCTTGTATGAAGTTACTCTCTTGCAACCTACTTAGATCCACGTTACAAAGCTAAGTTATTTTCACCTAGTACATTAGAACGAGTTAAATCATCACTTGGCAAAGCAGTTGAAGAGCTTCAATCTCTTGAATCTGTCGCTTCGCCACCCACCAAAAGAATAAAAGTTTCAGTGACAGAACCAACACCTTCAACAAGCAAATCTATCACAGAATCTGTCTCTCAGTTTCTTGAGTCAAGCAGCAATGACGAGACCTACGCGAAGTCAAAAGATGTAGTAAAAATGATCGAGAGCTATCACCAAGAAAAACGCCTGGCTGCATGTGACAATCCTATTAGTTGGTGGAAAAATACGCAGAATATCTATCCATACTTGAGTAAACTTGCAAGGAAACATTTAGCCTGTCCTCCAACAAACGTACCAAGCGAGAGATTATTTAGTAGTGCTGGATTAATATATGATGAAAAGAGAAACAGACTGGCAGCAGAAAAGGCAGAAAAATTAATGTTCCTTAACCATAACCTTCCTATAATTAAGTTTGAACATTAAACGATGAACATCTTAGTTTACTTTATTTTAATTGCTCATTTATAAATATGCCTAATAAAACTTTAAACTTAATATAAATAGTTATCAAGCTAATTAAAGATCTCTTTCTATAAGGGTGGAGGTTGGGGAAAGAGGTCGGTGGGGTGCATTTGAGTTGCGTTCACGTCCCGCATCCTGGTAACACAATTATGGTTTCTAATTGTGGCTGAAACTCAACAAAATATAACGAATTTATTTGCAGACGAATTCACTGATTGATTTCTATATTAGTTAGATGCTTGATATTATTTTATATGTTCAGAGAAAAGTACAGCAATTATTGTACAATTAATCAATTATACTACATTATAGCTACAGCTCTCTCTATATAATAACTTATTATATACGTTAAACACAACAAATCTCGAATATATCCTAAAAAATAACGAAAATGTAGACATCCGCATCCGCATCCGCGGATGTTTAAATCAAACATCCTCATCCGCATCCGCATCCGCGGATGTGAAAAAAATGACATCCGCTACATCACTAATATATATATATATATATATATATAGTCATTTGTTGTAACTTTAAGCTATGAGATATACATAAAGGACTTTCTATTGCATTATCACAGACGTTTATTTTAGAACGTCGTTAGCTTTCTTATTATTATTCTATTTGTTTAGTGTTTGGAGTAACAATTTACATATTTTTATTAGTGAACGTCTCGTGGTGGATAACAATGCTATTTTTTTCATTCTGATAGAAAATATCGATTTTGGGAAGTTCTTAAAATTTTTGTGTGACTGAGAGAGAGAGAGCCAGTGTTTACAGGTCATGATCACTGAAAAAGATTAATTAAAACCTGGCGAATGGGTAGAAAGAGGAGAAAAATAATTTGGTGTCATTAAAGATCCACTCTATACATGTCGCCATTCAACTTAACAGTTCAAACGCCTTAAGGAGATATAATTGTAACGTCTTGTAGTCAATGAAAGCGCGTTTCAAGTCTGTCATTTGGTTTTTTATAATTCTTTTCAGAACTCGTTAAAATCATTCCCGTTAAAAGTAAATGGGGAAACTAACAACTCTTGAATAGATGAGAAGACAATGATACAATTTACATGCCTTCCCAGCTCTTAATAGCCGATACTGATAAATGTTACTAATTTTGTGCATCAGAGTTGAGGTGTTTATGTAACTATGGTTCTGGCGAGATGTTATTGGTTTATTATTAATTAGGCAAAACCGTGTACAATAAATGGTTAGTGTCTAGTCTGACCATTGAAGATAGCTTCTTTTTTTTCTTTTGAAACGTTGAGAGAGTTCTAGTCTATATTTCTTTTTTTTGCCTTCGATCCTAACCATCTCTTGTAAATAAGAATTAGACTACCTTTATTTCACTCAGGCGCATTTCATCTGTTTAAACCAAATTCATTTTGAAATGCCTAATATAAATTTTATTTTATTCACACATAAATAAATGTTACAGTAAACTGCGTTGAGAGGAGAGGTAAATATAATTAACACTACAAATCATCTTTTAATAGTGTTCGCCAACTGTCACAGAAATTAAGGTGTTGTAAGTTGATAGTGTAGACAGGCGAGACATTATTAAAATGCTTGTGGAGGATGGAGAATGGGGATCGGGAGGGTGGGGTGGGGAAAGTTAATCATTTAAGACATGGAAAGGTCTGAACTCAAACCCCCAAAAGTGGAAGAAAAGGTTTTCAGCTTGGTTGCTGGGGGAAAGAGCGACGTGGGGTAAAGAGGACATTATATGTGTATGTATGTATATATTAACCCATTAAGCGCTGATGGTGCAGAAATGCTACACCAAATTACAGTAATGTGATTGTTACTCGGTAGATATTTTTCTTACCGAAAATATCTTTTCAATTTATGTAAATACATTATATACACTAAATATTCACAGGAAAAAAATTTGAGAAAAATAATTTGGAATGTTATTAGTAATTATCCAAAATTTATCCTTTTATTCGCAATTTCACACATGTTTGGATTTCCGTTTTGGCGCTATTTTATACTAACAGATGTTGAACGACCATGTCAGTTGTTGAGGTTAGAGTGCTGGGGAAGGATGTATTTGGAGTTATCCTAAAGTTTCATGAAAATCAGTGAATTATTATGACATAAACATCCCTGGTACAGATCTGCAACATTAGCGGAAAACCAGATATACCTTACTTTTTGGGTAAATACTGCAAGTGCTTTAAATTTCATTTATTTTATCGGCACTATTACATTTTTATTATGCAATAATATAATAGTTATTGGATATGGAGACGATCACTAGACACGGGAGAAATACCGAGCATTCTAAAGAGCGTGAACATAGTCCCAATATATAAGGGAAGAGATCGATACGAGGCCAAAAACTATAGGCCAGTGTCGCTTACATCTCATCTCGCTAAAATATTTGAAAGAATAGTTAGACAGAAAATCTATGACTTTTTGGAAACTCAGAAAAATTAAAGGATAATCAACATGGCTTTCGGTCAGGCACATCATGCCTATCACAACTAATGGAAAAACCACAACAACATTATTGATGCACTTGAAAGTAATGAAAACTATGATGTAATATACACAGACTTTGCCAAAGCGTTCGACAAGTGTGATCATGGAATCATAATACATAAACTGAAATGTTTGGGAATAACAAGAAAAGTATGGAAATGGATATATAATTTCCTTAGTGAGCGGCGGCAAGTCGTTACAGTGCAAGGAATATCTTCATCAGAATCAGAGGTCCTCAGCTCAGTACCACAAGGAACAGTATTAGTCATGCTAGCTGACATAGATGAGAACGTTACCAAAGACAGCACAGTAACATCCTTTGCCGATGACACAAAGAGCAGTAGAAAAATAAGAAACCTAGAGGATATAAGATCTCTACAAACAGACATGAAAAGAATCTACAAGTGGGCGGAAGACAACAATATGAAGCTTAACACTGAGAAATTTCAACTGTTACGGTACGGAGAAAGGGGAGGACCTAAAATCCATGGAATACAAAAGAAGATTAGACGCCTGGGACAGAACAATCCCCGATGATCAGGGTGTACCTGGTTATGTGAGGTGGAGAGTACAAGAAATCAGCTCACTACTTCACCAGGCAAACTCAAGAGGAGGGGCGACAAGGTTGACCTTCGTAAAATGAGGAATCATCGCAGGAACATTTGAAAAGTTGAAAGGTATATATATATATATGCAGAAAAGAGGGGCCAAGACAGAACGCCCGCAAAAGTGCCACCCTCATTGAAAAAAAAAAAGAAACCGAAATTAAAGTCACGAAAAATTATGCTTTTTTTCTTTTAATTTTCAAAAAATTGTTATAATGTTATAATGTTTCAGACCAACAAAGACCCTAGGATCCACTCATGGCTGGTCTACCTAACTGTGATCGTAATTGTGCATGTCCTCCGTGGTGGCGGAGAGGACCTACAATTTTACGTGGGTTCAAAACCACAAAGCCTTAATTTTAATACTGTACATTAAACTATATCCAATCTATCAACATATGCGTCTGATCGATTTTTAAACATGTTTATAGACGTGCTACTAATTACTTCTACCAGCAAACTATTCCAGCTATTTATTATTCTAGGCGTAAAAACGTTTTTGACAACTGCTGTCTCGAACCTTCTACTTGTCAACTTACACCCGTTATTTCTAGTCCTATTATATTGAGATATTTCGAAAAAGCTATCTCTATCTACGTTATCCAACCCATTCATAATTTTGAAAACCTGGACTAGATCACCCCTTAGCCTCCTAGTCTCGAGTGTGGTCAATTTAACTCCTTAAGCCTATCCTCGTACGACTTATACCTAAGCGACGGAATCACCTGAGTTGCTCGTCTTTGAATTCTTTCGATTTTGTCTATATCTTTTCGCATATGCAGATTCCAAAATTGGATCGCGTACTCCAAATGGGGTCTAACTAATGATTTATAAATAGGAACAATAATATCGCGCGATTTGTACTCAAAATTCCGAGCTATAAAACCTAACACTTTGTTCGCTTTATTGACCGCTGCTGTACTTTATTTCGCTACTTTTAAATCACCAGTGACTATAACTCCTACGCTTGTTAACTCCTTCCATGACATACTATACGCAAAATTACTGTTACGTGAACCTATATGTAAAATTTTGCACTTATCGACGTTAAATCTCATTTGCCATGTGAGTGACCAATCAACGATTTTATTCAGATCTTCCTGGATTTTACCTCTATCTTCGTCATTAATCACCCTACCACCCTACTTCGTGTCATCCGCAAACTTTGAAACTGTACTGACTAGGCCGACATCTAAATCGTTAATATGTCTAAGAAAAAGCAACAGGCCCAATACAGAACCCTGAGGAACGCCGCTCGCTACATTAGCCCAAGACGACTCCGCTCCATCAACGACCACCCCCTGTTTCCTACCTCGCAACCACTCTTCTATCCAATTTATTACTGCACCCCTGATTCCATGAGCCAAAGGAAAAAGGAAAAACTAATAAGATTGTTTTAATAGGTATACTTCCTCGAATTATCCAACGTAACGAGTTCTACAGCAAGGCAACCTATATTGACAATAACCTAAAGTCACTTTGTCAACAGGAAGGAAAGCATTTTGCTAATTTTTGGAACAGTTTCTACGGCAGGAGGGACTTTTTCCTTGAGATGGACTTCACCTTAATGACGTTGGAGCTGCGCATTTAGGAAGACTATTTCATAACACTGTTTCTTCTTTTCAGGCTGCCGTATCACGAACGGTCCCGGCGTATTTCCTAAAAATTCCCTTGCGCGCGCGAAGGTATCGTGGTTACAAACAATTTGAAGGTTCTATCCTTAAATGCTCGTAGCCTACGAAATGAAATTACTGAACTTTTTTCTTTAATTGCTTGTAAAGACTATGATTTAATTGCGATAAATGAATCGTGGCTTAGCAGTAAAACACGTGACTTTGTAGGGGAGTATCAAATTAGAGGTTATAGACTTTTTGTTAAAAACAGAATAGGTAGGCGAGGAGGATAGCAGAACTTAAATTGAACGATTTCAAGCTTCTTGTTGCCGTTATATATAGGCCCCCTAATCAAACAGCTGATACGGACGAAGCGTTATATCATGAACTTAAGAGAATAATAAGTAGTGAGCAGGCCTTAGTTTGGGTGACTTTAATTGCGCCAACGTAGTTTACGATACAATGCAATGAAACGCGGAAGGTAATCGTTTAGTTAATTTTCTCGAGGATAGCTATCGTACAGTATTTAAAAGGGTGGGGAACCTATGAGGTTGGACAGTATTTTAGATTTAGTAATAACTACGGACGATAGGCTAATCACTGATTTTCAAATGATAGAACCGTTTAGCAATAGCGATCACAATATGATAGAGTTTGTCCTCTCAGTAAGTCACTCGAAACCAGCCAACTCGACTAAAATTCCTAACTTCCAGCACGCAGACTTTTATAAATTTCGAAATAAATTGTCACACGTCAATAGGGAAAACGTAATGGGGAACTCCAACGCAAAACTAATGTGGGAATCGTTCGAAACAGTATTTAGGACTATAAATGAGGAATGTGTACCGTACAAGATTAAGCGTGTGAAAGTAAATAACATCCCTTGTGGTTTATTTCTAGGGTAGGAGATATTATAAGGAGTAGAGATAGGGCTTATAGGCTACATAAGTGCGATAAAGACAATTTGTAGTTACGAAACAACTACATATCTCTAAGGCGTGAAGCGAAAAGCGTAATAAAAAAGTCCAAGCGTGATTTTGAAAGGTCCATAGCTCGTGACTGCAAAGAAAACACCAAGCGATTCTTTCAATACGTCAATAATAGAAATCCAGTAAAGAGTGTCTTGAGGCCGTTGAAAAATGTTAACCGAGATCTAGTCTCTGAAAACAAACAAATGGCTACCCTGCTAAACGAATATTTTATGTCAGTTTTTAAAATAGAAGATGTAACGAATATCCCTACGGTCATAGACATAATACCTTTTGACAACGGTAATACACTAGATAATATTGTGGTTAGTGAAAGGGAGGTAATGCGCTATATTGATAAAATGAAAATGCGTAAATTACCGAGGCCGGATTCTCTATATCCCATAAAAATAAAAGAATTAAAAGAAAGCATTTTTGTGCTGCTAACAAAGATTTTTAATGCGTCTATTTCTGAGGGGTGCGTACTAGATAATTTCAAGTTAGCAACCTATTTTTAAGAAAGGCGATAAAGGTGCGGCTGGAAATTATAGGCCAATCAGTTTAACGTCTATTGAAGGTAAGCTACTGAAATCAATAATTAGGGATCGTATAGTCGAACACTTGGAATTGCTTAACTTGATTAGAAATACGCAGCACGGTTTTAGGCGAAACAAATCTTGCTTAACTAATCTTTTATAATTTTTTCAAATCGTGGTTGAAGTTTACGATAGTCATCGGGGGGGGTAGATGTATTGTAGTTAGATTTTCAAAGAGCGTTTGACACCGTACCGCATAAAAGACTCACTGACAAAACTAAGGCTCATGGAATCAGGGGTGTAGTAATAAATTGGATAGAAAAGTAGTTGCGAGGTAGGAAACAGAGGGTGGTCATTGATGGAGCGGAGTCGTCTTGGGCTAATGTAGCGAGCGGCATTCCTAAGGGTTCTCTATTGGGCCCCTTGCTTTTTCTTATATACAGTATATTAACGATTTAGATGTCGGCCTAGTCAGTACAGTTTCAAAGTTTGCGGATGACACGAAGTAGGGTGGAAGGGCAATTAATGATGAAGATAGACGTAAACTCCAGTAAGATCTGATCAAAATCGTTGAATGGTCAGTCACATGGCATGATATTTAACGTCGATAAGTGCAAAATTTTACATATAAGTTCGCGTAACAGTAATTTTGCGTATAGTATGTCAGGGAAGGAGTTGGCAAACGTAGAACAGGAAAAAGATTTAGGAGTTATCGTCACTGGTGGTTTAAAAGTGGCGAAACAAAGTACAGCAGCGGTCAATAAGGCGAACAAGGTGCTAGGCTTTATAGCTCGGAATTATGAGTACAAATCGCGCGATATTATTGTTCCTCTTTATAAATCATTAGTTAGACCCCATTTGGAGTACGCGATCCAATTTTGGAATCCGCATATGCGCGAAGATATAGATAAAATCGAAAGAGTTAAAAGACGAGCAACTAAGATGATTCCGTCGCTTAGGTCGAATTCGTACGAGGATAGGCTTAAGGAGTTAAAATTGACTACACTCGAGACTAGGAGGCTAAGGGGTGATCTAATCCGGGTTTTTTAAATTATGAATGGGTTCGATAACGTAAAGAGAGATAGCTTTTTCGAAATATCACAATATAATAGAACTAGAAATAACGGGTGTAAGTCGACAAGTAGAAGGTTCGAGACAGCAGTTGCCAAAAACTTTTTTACGCATTGAATAGTAAATAGCTGGAATAGTTTGCCGGTGGAAGTAGTTAGTAGCACGTCTATAAACATGTTTAAAAATCGATTAGACGCATATGTTGATAGATTGGGTATAGATTAAGGTAGTAAAATTAAGGTTTTTGTGGTTCTGAACCCACGTAAAATTGTAGGTCCCCTCCGGCACCACGGAAGACATGTGCAATACACAACTACAACCATACAACCACAGTTAGGTAGAACAACCATGAGTGGATCCTAGGGTCTTTCTTGGTCTGAAACATTATAACATTACAACACTATACTTTCAGTTCTTATATACATAATATATACACGATGCATATGTACGCCAAAACTACGAATAGCAGATTCAGATGAAACGGAGTGCGAAACGACTACGTTGTATACCCAGAAACAAACTTTCTACATTCCATATTCAGTCAGTGTGATGTGTATTTAAGTCTCAAAAAACACACATGTACATCGTATATGACCTACACACATAAAGTAGAATCTATCATAACAAAATACAAGCCTTCCTTAAAATATCTCACAAGCCTTCCTTAAAATATCTCACAATTCCCAATAATATATATATATATATATATATGTGTGTGTGTGTGTGTGTGTGTGTTTCTACCTCGTTGTGTACGGTCGTCTTGTTTCCGCTCTGTGTAATATCGAAATAACTAGTGTTTATAAGTTCAGCGTTAAATTCTATCTTATACCAGTGTGTGTATTAAATACCAGTGAATTCGCGATAATGATTTATTTAGTGAAAGCCGGTGGCGTTTAGCTTGCACAAAGAAAAAATATCAATTGAAACATAAATTGAAAACACTTCAAACGGAAAAACAGTACATTAGGCCTATAGAGGGGAAAAAGTTCAAACACAAATTGGAAGAGCCATAAAAACGAAGGTCGAGTTATCGAGAGAAATTTGAGAATCGAGAAGAAAAGAGGAAAATAAAGGAAAGAATGGTAAAAAATACGAAGAAATTTATAAATTGCGGTAAATCCAGAAAACTGAAAAGAGCTAGATTATGTTTAATGGAATGCGCTGCACATCGGCTCTGTGATTACAAAAATGAAGCAGACCAGACCACGGGCTTAAAATGCATTCTGTGCAATACCTTTAAATACTACGAATTCATGAACTTAGAAAAGACAGGAAAATGATAAATAGAATAAATAACAAAATCATAGGCCTTTTTGGTTTCTTGTGCGTCAAGTGCATGGAAAACAATAGGAAATTAGTACAAAGGGGAATACAAAATGTTAAAATAGAAGAATCGAATACAGCAGTTTTACCGACAGAAAACCAAGAAACAACAGAAAACGCCGGCATAACCGAAAACGAAAATGAGATGGACAACACACTACAGGGAGGGGCGAAAGCAGCCTCAGATAATGAAATACCTATGGCAAAAGAGAGGGATACGAAATACACGACGAAGAAAAAGACCCCCACTGAGTAGGGAAGAAGGGGTGGCGGAGCAGAAGAAGGAAATTGAATCACATAAGACTCAGAAGGAATTTAAACGACGGGCCATATGCGAATATTATGATAAAAGTTCGTGCAAATATGGTTCAAACTGCATATACAATCACCCCCCAAAATGCTTCTATATGATGAGGAAAAGAAAATGCAGGTACGGACCAAACTGCAACTTTTTCACCCTCGTATGTGCGGACAGTCAATTACGAAGAAAAAATGCCTTAACATACTGTAGTGTGCTCGTATTTTTACATAAAGGGTACGCAAAGAAGAGAAAGGGAAAGAACAGATCATATTCGACTTAGAAGTAATAACAAGAGTAATGAAACATATTTTTAGAAGAAATGTGGATAATAAAAGCACATTGCACCACAACATTACGCACATCACCCTTCTATTCAACACCACCCAACAATAATACAACAACTACAATGCTATCACGGGCCGCAACCCCAATACTCCCAAATGCAGCGGCCCGACCAATAACACCAATCAGGAGCCGACATCGACCAGGAAACGACCATCATTTAGGAAAATCCAACACGAAGATTAGAAACCCGGTAAATGTATTATACACAAATATACAAGGCCTCTATGGGGACCATGCAGACTGCAAATTACAATACTTGAAAAATTTAGCTACGGAAACCAGCATAGATATCATATGCCTAACGGAAACACACTTACATAAATGCGAAAAAGGCTGTGAAAACTGCATCGAGAATACTGAAATAGCATTGCTGGACTACAACATATACAGAGCAGATGGAGTGGCTAGACGAGTGGGAGGGTGTTGTATCTACGCGAAAAACACATACACACGCGGGGTGAAGGTAAACAAATCAAACAGCATAGTCGAAGTTATTATATTAGAAGTAAAAGAACTGAACCTAACCATTATGGACGTCTACTGACCACCAAACACCACAAAAAGTGAATTCCAATTTGCCGCTAATGAAATACAAAACATGTTACAATTACTTGAAACTTCAGCAACAAATATTCTAATTTGCGAAAATTTAAATATCCCATTCATAACATGGAAGAAAAATGACGAAGTCATATTTGTTGAGAAGTTTCATGGCAACATTACAAAAGATGATAGAACCCAAACAATAATGTTATTAGATATGATGGAACATTACGCCCTTACTCAGGAAATATGTGAAGCCACTAGGAAAGAGAACGTTTTGGATTTAATTTTGGCGAATAACAAAGAGATAATAATAAATAAAAAGGTAACGCACACAAATTTCTCCGACCATAACCTAATCGATATACAATTGAAGTTAGCACCCAGAGGTCCGAAAACGCAACCCAGAGAGGCGGAAGGAATATTTGAAGGTTTAAACATAAATTCAAAGGAAGGAGATTGGGAAAGTGTAAATAAAGATTTAAAGGAAGTAAATTGGGAATTACTACTTCACGAGAAGACTCCAGAACAAATACTGGGTATAATGGAGTCTGAACCCAAACCTATATTACTGAAGCATGTTTCAAAGAGAGAAAAGAGAAAACGTAGCAAGCTCGAGAGAGAAATCAGGATACTATTTAGACAACGGAAGCAAACCGTAAAACATCTCTACAGATGCAAAACTGATGCAAGGAGACTCAAACTAGAGAGGAAACTAGGCGAAATAGAAATTGACCTAAAGCAAACATTCATACATAAGACAAACGAGGAGTAAAACAAGGTAGCAGAGAACATAAAAAATAACCCAAAATACTTCTACACTTTTGCGAAAAAGAAAATGCAGTGCAAAGAGAGTATTGGTCCGTTGATAGACGGAAGGAGATTGGGAAAGTGTAAATAAAGATTTAAAGGAAGTACATTGGGAATTACTACTTCACGAGAAGACTCCAGAACAAATACTAGGTATAATGGAGTCTGAACCCAAACCTATATTACTGAAGCATGTTTCAAAGAGAGAAAAGAGAAAACGTAGCAAGCTCGAGAGAAATCAGGACACTATTTAGACAACGGAAGCAAACCGTAAAACATCTCTACAGATGCAAAACTGATGCAAGGAGACTCAAACTAGAGAGGAAACTATGCGAAATAGAAATTGACCTAAAGCAAACATTCATACATAAGACAAACGAGGAGTAAAACAAGGTAGCAGAGAACATAAAAAATAACCCAAAATACTTCTACACTTTTGCGAAAAAGAAAATGCAGTGCAAAGAGAGTATTGGTCCGTTGATAGACGGGGAGGCCAAACACACAAATGACCCAAAAAAATGAGCGAACTGCTTAAGGAACAATTTAACTCTGTGTCCAGCACTCCTAACTCCGAAATGAAAGTAGAAAACGCAGATGAATTTTTCGACATTGATACAAATCAGCCAAGGACAAATTCTGGCACAAACCTATTAATGGACTTGGCGTTCTCGGAAGGACGTGTAATTAAGGCTCTATCACAGATGCGAGACAATTCGGCACCAGGGCCAGACACATGGTGTGCCACGTTTCTGAAGAAATGTAAAGAGAGTATTGACAGACCGCTATACTTACTATGGAGGAAATCACTCGACACAGGACAAATTCCATTGCCATTAAAGAAGGCGAACATTGCCCCTTTATTCAAAGGTGGTAATAGAGCAATGCCCTAGAATTATCGGCCGGTAGCTCTCACCTCACACCTTATAAAGTGCTTTGAATGTATAATTAGAAGCGAAACTATCTACTACTTACAAGAAAAGAACTTATACAACCCAAATCAACATGGTTTCAGGGCTGGAAGATCATGCTATCACAGCTATTAGATCACCAGTAGAAAATATTGGAAACATTGTGTCGAGGACAAAACATTGATGTGTTTCGATTCTGGTGCAAAGTCCCTGATCAGCCATGCGTGGCTGGCTACGATGGCAGGAGGAGATAGGAGAGCAATTTCCTCTTTCAACAAATCCCGCAAATGAGGCGCGATGCTTCAGAGGGGTAGACCATAGGTCGATCCTGAACCGTCATTCGAACTGACCTTACAGAAGCCAATTCAACAATATATCTCTTTTCTATCTACAAAAAAATAATGTGTTAGCATACAGATGTACTCAAACGTATGTTTACCCACAGCTTCTTATACATATAAGCAGGATAATTCTCTCTTCAAACACATATCTATAACTTGAACGCCAATTATTCATTTTCAAAATATATTTTTAATAATTTTTCGGAATTCATGAGGCTGTAAATTTATTTCTTACATTTCTGGCCTTAATATCAGCTTACACACACACACACAACACACACACACACACGCACACGCACACACACATATATATATATAAATATATAGTGTGTATATACAGTATATAGCTATTATCCTTGTTATTTATTATTATTATTCCGAATTACGTTCCCTCAATCTCATCTATTTGTAGCAGATCCGGCTTATTAATATTATTATTATCATCATTATTATTTTAATTATATATATATATATATATATATATATTATATATAATATATATATCGAAAGAAGGCGCGAGCGGTACACAAAAATACATCTGGAAAATGCTTGAGGGCTCTGTCCCTCACCTTGGAAATGAAATAGAAACAAACTTTAATGAGAGAAGAGGCAGATTTGGACGGTCCCAGCTGCAGTGGGATAAGGGGCCATGAAAACAAGGATGGAAAATACAATACTCAAAGCTTTTCAATATCCTACCAAAAGAAGTGAGGAATCTCCAGCACACCACGAACCAGCTGGACAGATTCCTGTGCAAAATCCCTGACCAGCCATGTGTGGCTGGCTACGAGGGCAAGAGGAGATCGGACAACAATTCCCTCCTTCATCAAATCTCTCAAATGAGGCGCGATGTTGCACAGGGGTGAACCGTAGGTCGATCCTGGACCGTCGTTCGGACTGACCTAAAGTAAATACCTAAAGTAAAGTAATATATATATATATATATATCGTAAAGAACGACGCTTGTATAGGAGATATTCCGCGCAAGACGAGAAAGAGAAAACAACAAATGAAAAAATGAAGTACCACCTGGGAATCGAACCCGGGATCTTCCGATTGCCGGTCAGACGCGATAACCACTACACCATGGACTCCAAATACTGTGTGTTCTTTGCAGTTGAATGTATATATATATATATATATATATATATATATATATATATATATATACACGTAATAATTAACTAAGTTACAATCACGTACTTCTAAAAAATTAAGCAAAATTTATTTGTTGCGATTGTGGCCTTAATATCAGCTTATATATAAAAGCTGATATTAAGGCCATATATATATATATATATATTGCTATAGGACAAATGAATCCAAATTCAGCTGCAGGTTTGGATAATTGGAACGCATTATTGATAAAAAATAAAAATGAAATAGCTATAGCTACACCTTTATACTGGATATGGAGATCCCGAGACACTGGGGAGATACCGAACACCTTGAAAAGAGCAAACATTGTCTGTATATATAAAGGAGGGGACAGATCTCAAACAAAGAACTATAGACCAGTGTCATTGATGTCCCACCTCACCAAAGTATTTGAAAAATAGTTAGAGAGAAAATATATGAATTCTTGGAGACACTGGAAAGATTCAACGAAAATTAGCACGGATTCCGATCAGGTAGATCATGCCTATCACAACTAATAAACACTACAACAATATCCTAGATGCACTGGAAGGCAATGACAACTACGATGTCATATACACAGATTTTGCTAAAGCTTTCGACAAATGTGATCACGGTATAATAGCACATACTGTAAAATGAAATATATGGGAATAACAGACAATGTGGGAAAATGGACCTACAACTTCCTCAGAGAACGTCTACATGTCGTCAAAATTCAAGGTATATCATCATCAGAATCGGTAGTACGCAGCTCAGTACCACAAGGGACAGTACTGGCACCACTCCTGTTCATTATCATGCTAACGGACATAGACAGCGGAGTAAACAGGAACAGTATAGGAACATCGTTTGTAGACGATACAAAGATCAGCAGAAAAATCAGCGATGTATATGAAGTGGAGGCCTTGCAGAGGGACACGAACAAAATATAAAAAAGGTCTGAAGACAAAAACATGACATTTAACACCGAGAATTTCAGCTCTTGAGATATGGTAGAAAAGAGAAACTTCAACAGACTGCATATTATGCTCCAGATAGAGAGGAAATTCAGATTTGGGCGTAATAATGACCGATGATGCAAAATTCGAAACACAAAATCAGATAGCGATAAATAAAGCAAAAAACAGTCGCGGGACAGGTACTAAAAACGTTCAAAAGAAGGGACAAGACAGCAATGATTCCCCTGCTAAAAACACTGATTATACCAAAACTTGAATAGTGCTCAGTTTTGACGTCCCCATATAAAAAGGAAGAAACTAATAAACTAGAAGAAACGCAGAGACGTTTTACAGCCAAGATTAATGGCTGCAAGCAACTCAACTACTGGGAAAGACTACATAAACTAAATCTGTACTCCCTCGAAAGAAGAAGAGAGAGGTACACCATTATCTACATATGGAAAATGATAGAAAAACTGGTACCAAGCCTAAAACTAAACCCAATTACCATTCAAACAACACTAGAAAATAGGAGAGGCAGAATGTGTAGTGTTCCCAAATTAAAGGCCCGACAAGGGACCTCCTCAACTCTGAAGGAAAATAGCTTGGTTGTCAAGGGACCAAGACTTTTCAACCAGCTTCCAAAGGACCTCAGAAACGTAACGGGGGTCAAAGTTGAAGTCTTCAAGAGAAGACTAGTTGCCTGGCTCAGGACGGGACCAGATGAGCCGGATGTACCTGGCTATGTAGGGTATAGAATAGAATAGAATAACCTTTATTAATAATAATAAAATAAATACATGTTTTCAATTTACAATGACATGAATAATTGTAAAGCTCGACTATTTATTTTATTTAATTTGTCCCTTAAGCTTTAAGCTTTTCTGAGCTCTTATTAAAAATAAGCAGCTAGTTGTTATTAATTAATAATAATAAATAAATAAATCAGTAAATAAGTATTATTAATAGTTAAAACATGTATTACAATATTATATAATATCAGTGGACAATATTAAACAATATTAGTGGATATTAATCCTAGATTTTTGTTAGTATGCCATTATTAATCGGGATTTCAACTTGATTTTCAACACAATTTATGTGATGAAAGTGCTTGGTCAATTGATTTTCAACAAATTTACATTCACAATATTTTTTGTATCGGCATGAAAATGGGTAGTTTTTGAAAATGTGTTTAGTATGCTTTATGAAATTAAATGTTCGCAACTTTATATAAATATAGGCATAGCCCCACTTTCAGAAATAGGATATTTTTATAAAAAAATTAATAAGCTACCAATAAAACTGAGTTAAATTAATATTTTTTATAATACGTTACGACAAAAAATTTATTTAAATAATTCTTCTTTAAGGCGTGGTAAAAGGTAGCAGCAATCACTATGCAGCCGCCTGTAGGTCTAAGGTGGGAGGCCAAGCCGTACTACAGCTTTCATTTTAGATGTGACAATGTATATCAGGGTAGGAACGAATAGCCTCCAAAATTAACAAGCCAAACAGGATAAGAACGAATATTGATTATATTTTGACCCATAAATTATCCATTTTAAAATAGTCACAGATTGAACAGTAGTTTATTTTCTTGTGAAATGTAATTTAAACTGACTGCTTCTCTGTCCGTCTCTCTCTATCTCTCTCTTTATCTCTCTTTATATATATATATTTATATATATATATATATATATATAATATATATATATATATATATGATGAAAAAGCCACGAAGGAAAGGAAAGACAGAATGGTGCTCACCATTCTGTTTCCTTTCCTTCGTGGTTTTCTTCATAAATATTTTTCACGTGTTACTTTCGTGAAATAATTTTCATTTATATATATATGCCTGTGTATTTCAACTCATCGTTTAATACCAATAAACTGAGTTAAATGAATGTTTTTTATATTATATGCTTAAAAGATGTATTTGTGTCTTAAGACAGAAAATTTGTCAAATAATTCTTCTTTAAAGCGTGGTAAAAGGTGGTAGCAGTCTAAGGTGGTGGGGAGCCAAGCCTTACCACAGCTTTCATTTTAGATCTAACAATATTCAGTGAGGGAACGAATATCCGCTAAAATTAAGTAGGCAAACAGGAAAAGAATGAATATTGATTATATTTTGACGTATAAATTAGCCATTTTAAAGTAGTCATGGATCGAACCGTAAAACGTAATTTGAAGTTTGATAAATTGGCTCCTTTTTTCTCTTAAAGTGGCTGGTCGGAGATGTATCGTATTGCTGAAACGTTCAGGAACAGTGTTGAAGAAATTCAACTCAGCGTCAATGATGCTGACGGGAGCTTAGAAGTTTTACAAAACACTCGGCACTCCTGTAGCGTCCCACAAAGTGAGTGTGATCTAAATGAAGAAATAATGTAAATTTTTCTTTTCTGTGTGTGTGTGTGTGTGTGTGTGTGTGTGTGTGTGTGTCAGGGCAAGAATAAACCAAGTATTTTCAACAATTTATTCAATAATAAACTACGGGGAACATTTTAAGTACATTGTAAATTAATACATAATTTCGTTTATTGTTTTCACCACATTTTTACTAATATTGCCTTCAATGTCTCTCGCACATATACAAATAGGAGTGACAATAATTTCGTATTATATATAATTCCAACTTTAATTCGCTACAAAATTAACATCCATAGTTTTTAAATAAACTATATAACATGATCCTCGTACTTAAGCATTGCACAAATTATTATTATTAGGGATACATTTTATAAAGTTACACAATATAATACTAAAAGCTATACTGTGCATATTGTTATAATTTAAAATAATTAACTGATGAAGTTACAATTATATATATATACATAAAACTTCATACAATACATCGAGTGCCTACAAATGGGAACCGGTTTTTTATCTGACTGCACACCAATTCATCATTAGTTTGAGTTACACAAGTCGAATAATTTTTAAAAATTTGTAAATTCGTCACCGCGGGCCATATGCATGAGAAAACAGAAGCAGTACATGCCACAAACATTGCTGTTATAACTCTGGAACCTGTAAGGATTCCACACTATTTGTCGAATTTGCAGTTGTTCGAGAAATTTTACTATAATAGCATCATTCCATGGATGTCCGACCAGTGAATTAAAGTAGTACGTCCTCTCCCTATTTTTAAAATAAACGGCTATCCAATGGATCCCTTTACCATCGATAACGTCTCCATTGAAAATAAGTGCGCCGCAGTCCCTCGTGGTTGGGAGTTTCAACGTTTCATTTCTTGCAAACACGCCGATAAATTTGGGGCGTGTGAATCGCTCACTCTTCACCACTCTCTGGAGTGTAACCGTGTCCATTTTTAAAAGTCCTTGACTACGGCCCTAAACCTGCCAACTTCGATTAGTGCTTGCGATTCGAGGTAAACTACTATGCTAATAGGTGCGACTAGAGACTCGTCGAATTCTAACCTGACTGAGATGTTTCCGCTCTGCTGGGGAATTATGTGTGTATCGAGGATAAATCTGGCGAGAGGTAAAATGGGTACAGGTTCGAATTCTGGACGAATTCCTTCTGCGTTACGCCGATTCCTCTTCCGTCGCAAGTACCGACACTGTGTTCAAGGTTGCTACACGCTCTCGAGCAAAGTGGAAACTCGTCATCTGAGGCATAATTCGTTTCCAGTGTCCCACCTAAAGCCACCACGTTGACGTACAGAGTTATATTTTTAAGGCCGAAATTTTCGAATTTAAATTCCAGTTTTTTGTATTTTCCATTCAGAGAAGCGTGTTCCAAAATTCCAATTAATATTCTTTTAGGTAGCGCTCCAAGAGCAACTTTTTCTATCTGCTTCGATGATAAACCTGAGGGTACGTATACATCTTAAGCTGGACACTGTTAATTGAGTATTTTACTCTGGGGTGTAGTACATTTTTTTTCAATTTCCAGCTGCTTCGCAGACCTTAATTTCACACGACGTACGCAGAGATATGTCTCCATAATATGATTCACCATAGGCTTTGAGCTCTCTTCTTGGTCAGCACCCAGATATAAGCAAATCTCAGGCCTCGTACGAGTGATCTTTGTTTTCATATCGACCCCATTCACAAGCAGCTTTTTCTGGAATGTGAAATCTGTTTGAAGGCGTCCAAAGCATTCAAATATCTTTTTAGAATTTTTAAATTTGGACTTTATACTACTTTCATCTTTAGCTTAATAATAACCTTCTGCTGTTAAAAAGGTATCCTACGCTTCCTTTGAAAAGTTGAGGACATTTTCTAGATAGGCCCATAGGTAATAGTAGCCAGACCCTGCCGAGACGTTGACCTGATTTAAATACACGTCACACTGACTAAATATGGAGTGTAGAAAGTTTGTCTCTGGGTATACAACGTAATCGTTTTCGCAGTCTGTTCCAACTGAATGTGCTGTTTTTAGTTTAGTTTAGCACGCAGCTTTCGTCAAAAAAGTAAGTGCCTGAGCTAGGGATCACGAACTCTCTAGGAGCACTCGGTGAGCTAATAGTGTTTCGGTATGGAAAAACTATACACGCCTAAACATGGTATCGTATGTAGTACTTTTACTTCTTAATTAAATATAAATTATTAATTAATTGAATTAAATATCTACAAAATTGCCTCGCGATTGGCGACATAGCCCATTGGGAATGAAATTAATTGCCTTACATAGAACCCAACTGGGCCCACCTAACAAGAAAAATTTATTATTTCGTATTCCAAATTTTCCATTGCTGACTCATGAAAATTACTTTGAGAGAAGAATCAACGAACTTTGTAAAATCAGTAGATTTCTAAGCGAGCGATTTATATTTTACGGCACTCTGAGCTTGTTTATGTTAAGGACTGCTTTTAAGCAAGGAAGGTGTACTTAATCTTGCTATAAGTTCTGAGTGAATAACAAGTAATATAAACCTAGCAACTCTAAAGGATAGGCCTATATCTTCAGGAATTTAAATATAATGACTGCCTATATTAATTAAACCAAATCAACTCATTGTGCAACTCAATCGTACGGCGGCTTTACATCGAAACAGAAGCGAGGCCCAATGAAATAATAAGGTAAGGTGATTTCTTTCTTTACTATTAGGCAGCGCTAAAATACCGAAGGCAAATAAATTTAACATTAACCTATAAAAACACTACTTAACTAGGTCCTTTGAAGACCTACACATACATAACTCTTTAACAAAAAAACGTACGGTTTTGTCGTTAAATCTCCACTGAAATCTGCTGGAAATTTCCAAAGGATGAGGACAACAGGCAATCAACCCATAGCCCTATAAAGTTTTTTCATGAGCGGATTAACTGTAATAAATTCACTGTGCTCTGTAGATATTTGTGTCGGGGGCATGTGAAAGAGTTCCAGCTCCGATTTACAACATTGTGAACTACACGGATGGATAATTTAATACGTACCATGGCGAGTCAGAAATAGTGGCAACTCTCTCGTAAAGTAGCAATCACTCTATGATTCATGAGAGCAACGTCCTTAGCTTATATCAATTAAAAAAGTGGTCAACCACAGGTTTCATGCGCTTAGAACACTTCTTTCTTAATGTCCTTTTACGTTTAACGCCACGAGTTGGTAATCCCTTCTCCTTCCTCCGTACAGTGTCCATGTTCTTCCCACCACCACGCATTTTTTTCTTTGCATCTTTGACAATTTCGTCCCGTGTATGCTTTAAGTGTTTTTTAGAGCCTCTTTTGGCTTAGCCCCGGCCATTATGTCTTCTACCGTGTTAAAACATGATTGTAACGCTTTCCTGCCGAGATATCTGGCACCACTCTTCAGCAAGGGGACAGCCGTACGCAGTATGGTTGAAAATATGGACCCAATCCCACTCCCGCGCTGGTATCTCACCCTTCGATAGACTGTGAACTGCTTTGTAAATTCTATCACAGTGCAACGGTAGTGAAGCTTCACTGTTAAGCTCTCATCACCGAATGGAAAGTTTTTCCCCTCAATCGTTCTTATATATATTGAGATACTGGTTGGTAGGTTAGTTGGGACTTTGACATAATGAGGCTTGTCGTATGCAATGCTCAAGCTCTTTCCTCTATCATTGGGAATGTGGGCGATGCACAGCAGCCGTGCCTGGTTATCTCCAACAAACTGATGTATCACGATATTGCTGTAAATATAGCACATGTGCGGAGGAGGGTCTCCATCGTTCAATTTCTCCAATTTTAGCTGATACAATAAGCTGTATAAGTCATGTTGTGACTCATGAAAAGTATCTCTTTGGAAGACTGCCCCATATCTGCCCTCGGTTATAATTTTGAACAGTGCTTTGTCTTTAATATTTCTGTTAGCCTCCGACTTTAGAATTAAAGTATGTGCCGGGGTATCTTTCTTTACTACATCGTTTACTAAATCAGCCGTAAGTTTGAACTTTTCAGGCTCCCATTTAAGTGTATCACAATATCCTCGGCTTTGTCATAATGACCCGGACCTAGTGTTACTTCCGTAGTGTAGTACTGTGCCTCCCAACTCCGGGTTGCGCGCATGGTATCGTCCTGAGATACTCCGGCCTTTTCGCACTCATCACGGTTTCTAAGAACCATAAAACCGGGCTCTTTCTTGTCAATACTTAAAATCTTGGGGCCAATCGAAATTCGCATATTCCAACCTCATATGATTCACGGCCTAATCCAATGGGCTGTTACAAAGTTTGGCCGTTACAAAGTTGGCCAGGGTGTTGCTAGGATGTACAGACAGCGAAGAAGAGGACGGGAGTGTGACGTAGAAGTTATTAGGCTTCATTATTGCATCAGCTTTTATATAAGTGTTGAAGCTTTCTGGGTACCCTAGCCATTTTACTAGAACATTTTTCTCTTTCCTGAATCTTTGCTGCCTAAGATTTTTTTTCAATTTTAAACACTTTTCTCCTAAATTAAATGACACTCTCTGCAGCTTCTCGCCGTAAAAGTCCCCTACAATTTCTTCTCCATTCAAATCTTCAACGTAATACAACACCACCTCGTCTTTAGGTCTCATAGACCTAATTTTAAAAATCTCGCGTGTCCAACCTTGCTGAAATCCCTTCGTGAATTTATTCCTCGAACGCGATAACCTTACATAACCATTGAGTTTGAAACGTACAGAGCGTGGGGGGTGTTCTCCGAATATCTTTTCTCACCACACTTTCTGTGTGCGTACCTCTAAAATATCGCTAGGTGTTGTACGAATCACTCGGTGGTGTGAACGGTTGTAGGACGAAGCAAGCGAGTCCAGAATGTCTATATATCTTATGTGTTTTTGTGTGAAATAACGATGCATGCGCTCCTTTATGGTACGCTGGACTCTTTCAGCTAAAGATGCATTATTTATAGAGTTGCTAGTGTAATAACTGATACTAAACTCTGCTAACATGTTCTGGAAAGCTCGGCTCATAAATTCTTTCCCCATGTCCGTACAAAAATAGAGAGGAAACCTGTCAGTGTTTTGGGAAGTTTATTTGCTGTAGTCTTGCTTAATATGTTCCCATCCTGCTGGTGAGGGTCTATCCCACTTTCTCACCAAATCATGTACACTGTCAATGATATTCGAACCCTGTACCTTTGACCCTTCAACAACAACCTCAAGTGTACCGGACCATTGTATAATGGGATCCTCAGTAAATAGATTATAAAGACAAAAGCCTTTATTTCTCAATGTATGTGGCAGACTATTTTTTAATACATTCTCGAGGTGTTGCGGGGTCGCTCCGTTGTTCTTTGACTGTTCGTCTCTAGCTTCGGTCTCAGGTCCTATGCCGCCACGCTCAACGTTGGCGGTTTCTTATAATTTTCGTACCCATGAAGAAATTTCTGCAGACCTTCTTGGTATAAGATTCTTTTCTCATCAGGAGACTTTTCACTGTTTAATAGTTCTAACAATTCGCTTTCCATTCTTTTAAGCTTGCTTTTACGGAGTTCTAGAACGGTATCTGGACTCTTTCAGCTTTCTAGTGAAGCATACACGTTTTGTGGAATCACAACTACTTTCTTCCTTATATTAAACTAGTCAGTAAAGGCCCCAAAACTGAAAATAAAATGAGCCCCCTCTTTTCACAATAATTCGCTTTTTCTTCTCCGCAGTTTGACTTTTACGAGCGAGTGCGTGTATTATGTTCTTGTAACAACGAAGGCGAGCCTTCTGAAGGGGTTTCATTGGTACAATACATTTTATAACGTGAAGACTGATTTCACAGATGCATTTAAAAAGTCAGAGTCAATATTTTTAACAAACAGCTGCTGCAGTGGCCGGGGCAGTCGATGATAGATTTTTATTAATTCACGGTATTTCTTTAACCTCTTTGTCATTCTGTGATATACATCGTTTTAGCTTGGTTTGGTAATATATTCGTTTTTAAAGGCACCCTAAACGTGTTTCGTGGGTGAAGGTCACAAAGCAAATATCCGTAACGTTGGCTTGTAGCTTCTTTATAAACTTCCAAAAACTCCTTACGCTGATTCGTGAACATTTGATTGGTTAATACCCTAATTTGTGACATCTCTACGTTGTGCGAATAAGACTAGATATTGCATATTTATTGACACATCGCGCATGTATCTATTTTTGAAAAATAGATTCTGATTGATGAAGAATATGCTTATGTTCAGATGGTGGGAAAACAATGTAAATGTCTCGGCAAACGTTTTATCCATTTCTAGCATGAGATCATCAATTACAATGGCCGTGCGCTCATTGCCCTTTATGGAACTAACATTATAAACACCTTTGTGGAACAAAATATCATCTTGGTACTCGTTGAATACGGTTGGTATGTTTAATAGCACCATATGACTTTATGCACAAAATTTGACATCTCACCCTTATCTTTAAGGATTTTAAGCATAAACACAGTTTTTCCACATCCTGTAGGGCCAGATATAATGCATGTGGAGGGGGAACCTGAATCTTTCTACAGAATCCATCTCTAACATGTCACACTCTTAAGTGGAACATTTACAAAATATAATAAAATTTTAAGTGGTGCTCCTTATATTCTAGTCTTTTTTTCTTCTTCCTCGGAACTGTGAGTGTTAATGAGGATGAGGTACTGTGCCAGCAACATGTCCCCATCATAGATATTGCAGATGAGTTTGATGCTACCAAAGACAGTGTAGTGCTTGTTGCGGCTACAGACTACCATCACCCCCGCTAGCGTTCCGGAACCCCCAGCAACGCCAGCTGTAGCACCCCCACTCATCGACTCGAGAAGAAAGCGGTTGCATGACGACGTTAGTGACTCGCCTTCCACGTCAGGTGTAAAGCGCGCCAGGAGTGCGTCGGTTGTTAGACCCACAGTAATAGAGCCCCAGCCCTCTGCGTCTTGCGACACAGCCCCCACAGTAGCTCCTTCTACAAATAAAACTGTGCCCCCTTATTCCTGTTCAATACCGTCCGTACCCTCCACAGCAGCATCTCATTCTGTAGACAGTGGCATAGCATTCGAGCTGGTGCGCACCGCCAGCGACATCCCAATCCTGACTAGAAACCAATACGTAGTCAGTGAAGACCCGCGAACCATGTATAGCAATGGCGCTGAACACGGACTGCGGCGTGTAGTTGAACGTATTGTGGAGTTTGCCATTCAGAACAGTGAGGGACGTGAAGCCAGGACGCGATTGTCCTTCGGGTTCGGGTCAGAAGACGGAGATAGAGATGATTTTTGGGTAGTAATAACGTACAGGTGCTTGGCTGCTATAGATGTAGATTACATTTTGGGTCGTATAATGCAGACCTCTCAAAGCAGCCATTCGCCATGGACAACTTCACGATAGATATAGACCTCTTTTTCCGTGTTGCGGGACATACGTCCACACCTTATTTAACTTCATTTCTTAGTTTATTTTACTCAGTCTATTCTCAGTCTAATTACACCTTATTTTACTTCAATTCTCAGTCTATTTACAGACAGCATATAAACTCCGAGCGTGGTTGCGGCTTTATAGCAATAGTCTTAGCTCAATTGTTTACTATACTAAATACATGGGCCAGAAAAATTTGGTTGCCGACGGCTGTGCAGCGTGCACTTAAACTGGCCGCAGACTGCAAGTTCGAGTTTGACTGTGTGCTATGGTGCCTGAAGAGTTGAGAAGGGTGGAGCAGGAAATGAATGTTCGTGTAGTTGTATTTGGAATGGATGATCGTCGTAGGACTGTGTATGTTTTTAAAAGCAGTATGAGAGATCGTACAAGACCTCTATTTATTTTAGGGCTGTCAGAGACAACGTATCTCCCCATCCGCAATATAAGGACCGTTTACGCGAGTTATGATAAAAGTAATAAATATGGCAGGCATCATGAATTGTGTAGAGGATGTCTCGAGTTTGCGGATGATATAGTGAAACATAGTAAGGATTGCCACATGGTATGCGAGCAGTGTAAAAGCTCCAAATGTGAAAGTCGTGTAGTTGAAGCTAAGAAGAGGGACTGTAATGTGTGTAGACAAACATTTTTCAATAGTAACTGTTTTGAATTCCATAAATCAAATGGAACGTGGAGGAAAATGAAAATCTGCGAATGCGGCATGTTTCATATGATGGACAATTGGGGAAAATTCGTGCACAAATGTGACGAATATCACTGTTCTACATATCATGAGAAATATAAGGCAGATGGTATAATGCATGTATGTTATATGAAACACACCAAACCTAAAAATAAGCTTTGTATAACTATATACTACGATATACAGACATACACGGACGCTAGAGTGTGCCACTTTTAATAAAAGTTTGAAATTTTGAGGTGCAATATTCTCATGTGGTGATCCCTGCTACTTTATTGGCGAATATGAATTTTTAATGCATTCTGAAAATATTTGACCCCGGATCGGGGGCATTGAAATTTTGACTCCAGCCTGTGACGACATCAGACCGATTTTTCATATGTATTTGGCCATAAAATCTTTATTTATTAACCGATTCGAATGATTCTTGTGTTAACTGATTCAGAATTTAAAGTTCCTTATTTATTAATGTTATTGGACTTATTAATATTGATTGTTATTGGTAGTTATTAATGCTATTAATGCATTTTAATTATTAATGTTTTTGTATTTCTTTTCAGATCTTTTATTGTACAGGGTGTCCATAAATGTTTACCCTGAAAACAGTATGCTCTCATGTTTAAATGACGAATCTTACATCCTTTTTCTTTTTATAGGTGATCTCGTACACGCATAGAGTTTCTGTGCTAGTGTGTTTCGTCTACCGCATTCGCCGCTAGGAGCGCTGTAGCAGCTGTTCAGTTAAGATGGCGTCTGTGACAGAGAAGGCACAATGTGTTGTGTGGCTTGCAGAAACAAAATCTCCTGTCAGTGTTCAGCGAAGGTTCAGAACAAAGTATGGAAAGAATCCACCTGATGTGAAGTTAATTAAGTCGTGGATGAAAAAATTCTTGGAAACTGGAAACGTGAAAAGGGAAAGAGCAGTGGTAGGACCATCAATTTCCGATGGTGGAAAACATTCAAACTGCTTTCACACGGTCACCAAGGAAATCGGTGAGAACAAGCTTCATGCCAACTAAAGATACCGAAGTCTACGGTGCACAAGGTGTTACACAAACGTTTGAAGTTACACGCCTACAAGGTGCAAATTGTTCAAGAATTGAAGCCTGATGACCGTCCAAAAACGTGAACAATTCGCTATTGACATTTTGGAACAGCATTGACGAGGATAATGACTTCTTGTTACATGTCTGCTTTTCAGACGAGGCTACGTTTCATCTTAGTGGTACAGTCAACAGACACAATGTGCGTATTTCGGGATCGGAAAACCCACGTGCCGTAAGGGAGCATATTCGTGGCAGTCCGAAGATCAATGTCTGGTGTGGACTAATGCATGACCAAATAATTGGTCCTTTCTTCTTCGCTGAGAACACTGTTTCCGCAACTGTGTACCTGGATATGCTCACCAATTACGCCATCCCCCAGCTGCAGGACAGGCAGCCAACTGTCATCTTCCAACAAGATGGGGCACCCCCTCATTGGGCGCATGTTGTTCGTGAAACTCTTGACGCAACATTTCTAAATCGATGGATTGGCAGGGACGGGCCAATCCCATGGCTCCCAAGATCACCAGACATTACCCAGCTGGATTTCTTTCTCTGGGGTCATGTTAAAGATTTGGTTTATGCAACAGTTGTTCCAGATATCAGGACATTGCGAGAATGCATTACGGATGCAATTGCAATAGTTAACCCACAAATGTTGGAAAATGTGTGGCGTGAGTGTGAATACCGTTTAGACATTTTACGTGCACTAGGGGTGCACAAATGGAAGATTATTAAGTTCATTAATTATGTATCAAAACTTTGTATGTTTATATACTTATGATTAAAACTGTGTTTGAATACGAGTGTTTATTTAAAAGTTATAGCATGCTTTAATCAGGGTAATCATTTATGGACACCCTGTACTTCTTTTCAGACTATGGATAATAATGCTTATTCGCTAAGGCGAAGTGAAGTAAATGTCAGTGATTATTCCAGTGATCTTATTATTGGAAAACTTTTGACTGACATAAAAACTGGTAAAGGCAGTGTGTTGCCATCCAATGGTGATGTGTTGAAGTATTTTATTTATTTAACTAGAGGAGAATACCAAAATGCTTCTCAGGATGAAGTGATTGCGATTGCTTTGAGGAAAGTGAAGGTCGTCTGGGATATGGCAAGCATTCCTACCAAAACTGTAATAAAGAATCCTCTGCCGAAAGCCAAACTCAAAGATTTGATAAAAGAGTGTTCTTCACAAGCTCGTAACAGAGGTAAACCTAATTTTGAGCAAAAACAAAAAGACTTTCTAAGGAAGTTAGAGAAATTATTTGATATCGCTGCCAGTGAAGCCTTAGATAAGATAAAAAAAAGACAAGGTTAAAGAAGAAAATCAAAAAATGATAGACATAACATTTCTCGAAGATCAAAGGACAGAGAGAAGATATTGTCGTGGAAATGTTGCCAAAAGTTACGAGAAAAAAGTAGTGAAAAACATAACACAAAGGAAAGCTACAAAAAATTTGAAAGAGAAGAAAAAGAAAGGACACTGCAGAAATTCCAAGCACTTGAAACACCATCGAAAGCCAATTCTTCTTCATGGACGTCCAGCAGTGACAACGATAAAGATAACGAATTCACCGTTCCTAAAAACACCCAAAAGACAGAAAATATTTCGTTCCGAAAACGTATCCTCCATGGCAGATCGCCTTAACATCTCTTTGGGATAGAGGACAGCAATGACGGCAGCAGTAGCCTCTGCTTGTGGAATGGATATAAGCAAGCTGGCCTTATCTAAAAGTTCTGCCAAGCGTGCAGCAGAGATGGTTCAAGATCAAGCATCAAGACAAATAAAAGAGGATTTTATTGCACCCACCTTTCTCGGTCATCCACTGGACAGTAAGTTGATAACAGATAAAGCAGGAGGCAAATCGGAAAGACTTGCCGTGCTGGTATCGGGTGCCCCAAATGCCAAAGAGGGCAAGCTGTTGGCTGTTCCTGAAATCCCAAATACTAGTGGCGAGTCGCAGGCTACTGAAACTTTTGATATGATCAAAAAGTGGAACTTAGAGCGCCATGTTATTGGGTTTGTTTTTGACACTACAAGCTCCAATTCAGGGCGCCATACTGGAGCCTGTAAGAGACTTGAAGAATATCTATGTAGGAAAGTATTGTGGCTTGCTTGTCGGCATCACCTATATGAGCGGATACTCAACAGTGTGTTTGTAGAAATATTTGGAGGAAGCACTTCACCAGATTATGAAATTTTCAGAGTTCCGGGAGGAAAAGTGGCAAGGTATTGACACAAGCATAAAAGATTTCAGAACACTGAAAATCAAGGACAGAAAGCTAAGGTCTAAACGGAAAGAAGTCTTAGATGCATTAACCGATTTGCTGACTGAGAATGCACTCAAACGTGGTGATTATCGGGAATGCGCTGAGTTGACAATCCAAATTTTAGGTGAAGTACCCCCAAAAGGAGTACGTTGGCTCAGTCCAGGAGCAGCTCATCATGCACGATGGATGTCTGCAATCCTATATACCTATAAAATGTATGCTTTTGGATACCAGGCTGGCTACGATGAGAATATGATGAAAATGCTTGAGCAGATATGTCTTTTTAATGCATTGTTCTACGCTAAAGCATGGCTACATTCAGACGACGACGCAGATTCTTCTTTTAATGATTTAAGCTTATATCACGATCTGAAAACCTATGAAAAACATAACAGTGAAGTGGCAGGTGCAGGTCTTAAAGCCCTTGATAGGCAAATGTGGTACTTCGTGGAAGAAGTGATACCACTCTCCTTATTTTCACACAAGGTCAACAATGCAGAGAAGGCTAAGATTGCCAATGCCTTAAAAAAGTCAGAGAAAAAGATTTATGACATGAAAACTGGCCATCCACTCTTTCCTATACTCAGGGAAGGAACCAAGCTTTCTGACCTTGCTGGTCCAAAATCATGGCAGTTTCTGAGGCTCTTTAAATCAAATAGGGATTATGAAAATAAAAACCCACTCTAATAGACAGAGTTTATTTCCACAACAGTTTCGACGCCCACTGGCATCCTCCTCGGGTGGATACAGAAAAACGAATGAACCAAAACAAGAGGGAAAAACAGTCCAGGGACCGACCGTTAAGAAATTCGCACCTAGGTTAGATCCCATTCTCCCGACACCGGAACGGCATTTTCATTAAGTACATTCGCACAAATTTAAAACCATCTTCCTTTTCTAAACATACAGATTCTATTATTTTTTTATTTTTTTACATAATTATTACATTTATTATTAAATTTATTACATTTAATATTGCATAATTATTTATTACAGAAATTATAAATGTATTATTACATTGGTTATTACATTGTTGTTTATTATACAGAACTTATAAATTGAAAAACGAATGAAAAAGGCGATTAGGAAACAATCCAGAGACCATTGAGAAATTCGCACCAAGGTTAGATACCGTTCTCCCGACACCGGAAGGGCACTTTATTACAGGGTCCGCTTATAAGTACATTCCCACAAATTAAAACTATCTTCTTGTTCTATACATACAGATTCTAATATTTTGACATAATTACTGCATTTATTATTGCATTTACATTTTTTAACATTTATTATTATTACCTTTACCCTAATTATTAAATTTATAATATTACCTTTATTATTACATCTGTTGCATTTCTATTTATTTCCACATTTATTACTTCCATTATTACATTTACTAAAAGCGAGTAAGGAAACAATCCAGAGACCTTTAAGAAATTCACACTTAGGTTCGAACACGTTCCCACGACTCCGTAAGGAATTTTTTGACCAAGAATCTCATTAAAGGGTCTAACTTATAAGTAACTTCGCAGAAATTAAAATTATCTACTTTTTCTATACACACAGATTCTATTATTTTTCTTTTGACATAATTATTACATTTATAAAGTACCTTACTTGATTCCCAATCTATAGCATGATTATTTTGGCTGGCGTGATAGAAAATGGCATTATTAGTATTACAACTTCTGAAGGCATATTTGTGTTCTTTAATACGGGTTTCAATATTTCTTCCAGTTTCTCCCACGTATACTAAATCACAACTTTTACAGGGAATGCTGTAGACACAGGCTTGTTCCTCTTTTGCAACGTTATTCCTAACCAATTTACTTTTCACGGTAGGCGAATATTTGAACGCCAAAGCAAACTTAAAATCTTTCGTCAACGGTTTTACTCTTTCTAAGCCGGCAATGTAAGGCAAACTCACATATTGTTTTTGGTTAACTGAAGGTTCCCGAGGGGCATAAAAAGATTTTCTGGCTTTTCTGGCTTTAAATAATAAAATGCCCTTCCGGTGTCGGGAGAACGGTATCTAACCTAGGTGCGAATTTCTCAATGGTCTCTGGATTGTTTCCTAATCGCCTTTTTCATTCATTTTTCAGTTTATAAGTTCTGTATAATAAACAACAATGTAATAACCAATGTAATAATAAATTTATAATTTCTGTAATAAATAATTATGCAATATTAAATGTAATAAATTTAATAATAAATGTAATAATTATGTAAAAAAATAAAAAAATAATAGAATCTGTATGTTTAGAACAGGAAGATAGTTTTAAATTTGTGCGAATGTACTTAATGAAAATGCCGTTCCGGTGTCGGGAGAATGGGATCTAACCTAGGTGCGAATTTTTTAACGGTCGGTCCCTGGACTGTTTTTCCCTCTTGTTTTGGTTCATTCGTTTTTCTGTATCCACCCGAGGAGGATGCCAGTGGGCGTCGAAACTGTTGTGGAAATAAACTCTGTCTATTAGAGTGGGTTTTTATTTTCATATTTTGACCTTCACGTAGAAAAAAGTGAAGTTTTTTGCATTCAAATGGGGATTGTTTGAGAAGACCAGTAGAAGAATGGAAGAAACACGAGGACTATATTCGCTTAGCTTCTTACGTGCGAGACATGAAGGTAACAAACGATACGGCTGAAAGGGGGGTGAAACTTATTGAAGATTATGCTAAGAGCAACACCATTAATGAACAGCAATGCCATTTCCTCCTTCAACTTGTTGAAAATGAAAGATGCCTTCTTCCAGACATCAACAAGAAGAGCAGTTTGCGAAACTACTTGAAAAAATAAAAGGTGAGTGTTCTATATACTGTTTCATGCATTAAAATATTTTTAGTATTTAATTTGGGTTAATATTATAAATTATTATTAACAATTTCTCCTTTTTCAGGGTCTTCGACGGCAACCGAATTGGCAATAAACTGGCAAGGAGGGTTCAAAGGAATGTTTTTTATATTACTTTTGTATGCTTTAAAAAACAAAACAAAAAAAAAAAATGAGGTTTTGATCATGTCATTGACAATTTTGACTTTTCATTCCGTTTCTGTGAAAGGTTTATTTCAACTTTGACATGTTCAAAATTGTTCCCACCCATCGGAATAAGCCTATTTCTTATTATTATGCTTTTCAGATGGATCCATTGCCGCGAAGCTGATCTGGGATGATGCTTCAGGGTGGCGGTCACACCCACAATGTTTCCTGTATTGCACCAAACTTGTCTAATTTTTATAGATTACCTGAGTTTTCGACCAAATACTTATAGTAAAAGCTACTGTTTTGGTATGAAAAAGAAAGTATTTCCAATTCTGCATTAATTGACACCAGAATCATTCCAATTGGTTAATAAATAAAGATTTTATGGCCAAATACATATGAAAAATCGGTCTGATGACGTCAAAATTTAAATGCCCCCCCATCCGAAGTCAAATATTTTCAGAATGGGTTAAAACTTCATATTCGTCAATAAAGTAGCAGGGATCACCACATGAGAATGTTGTACCTCAAAATTTCAAACATTTATTAAAAGTGGCACACACTAACGGACGCAGAATCCAAAGAGGTTATCCCACACCTTCTTTTAAACCAGACTATCTTTGACGAGTGCAGGAACGTCGAGTGTGATGAATGTCACAAATGTTGTAAACGAACAAACGTTTTTAAAACGTGTTCAGACGAAACCTAGGTGAAACTTTTTGTGTCCTATATTGTCAATTTAGCGGACAAGTTAAAAAAAATGATTGTGTATATTCTTTCCCATAACGGCGCAAAATTTGATACACAATTCCTTTGTAATGAACTGCTTGAACACGAATCATCAGAGATATTCACGGGTAATCCCTTGAAAAGAGGAAACAAACTTATACAGATGCAGATAAGAGGTAATGTTCAGTTTAAAGACACTTTATTATTCACACCTTATAAATTAGCCAAGCTACCCAAGGTGATGGGCGTAGCCGCCGACGTTTGAAAAGGGTATTTCCCTTACACTTTCCTCATTAGCAACACTTTAAATTATGTAGGACCACAACCACCTAAACATTACTTTAACTATGCCAACATGAGTGATAGTGAGCGTGAAGATTTTGACTGCTACTACAACAGTTTTAATGAAGATAATCCTTACAATATAGCGGATGAATGTGAGCGTTATTGCGTGAATGACGTGCACGTAATTAGAGTATGTTTCCAAGGTTTTGGAAGGATGTATATAGTCCGATTCAACTGCGACCCGTTCCAAGCAGCAACCATATCATCTCATTGTGCTTTACGGTGTTCAAGAACAACTTCATGGCTAAATACACACTAGCCGTCATTCATCGCAACAACAACCGCAGATTGCTGGTGGCATGGATGCCAACGTCCTGAGTGTGGAATCGCAGGAGACATCCATGGTAGATCTCCTGCCGACAGTCTTGCATGGACCCGCACCTGCGACTAACTTAAAGCTCCCGGTTCACTCACAAGATTTTGTGGGAGCACGAATATGATGCACGGATGGAGACAGATGGACAGTACCGCGATAAAATAAACACCATTAAGCGTTCAATGGTGTTGGATCCTCTCAAATGCGGCGATAGTTTGTTTGGTGGACGTACAAACCCCTTCAAACTATACTTTCCACCTACGGAGGGCATGAAACTTTATTACTACGATTTCTGTTCTTTATTCTCGTACGTGATGAAGAACAATCCTTACCCCATAGGCGCACCTGAAAAACTGGTGGGCTCCACCCTGCCTACTGTCGAAAAGTTCTCAGCTAATTTGAACGAGAACTACTTCGGCCTTTCTTTCGTAGATGTGCTCCCCCCTCGCGATTTATGGATGTCAATCTTGCCCGTCGTTATAGATCACATGTTCACTCATGTTCTCTCTGTGTGTGAAGTGCGCAGGGGAGAACAATAGGTCTGTAATCACACAACCAACCAGAGGAAGATCAGAGGCGTATATACAAGTCCTGTGCTGTCCCGAGCCGTTCGTCACGGTTACAGAATATTCAAGATATATGAGGTGTGGAGGTTTCAGAAGCTCCCCAACCTTTTCACACCATATATAAACACTTATTTGAAGGATAAGGTAGAAGCATCAGGTATCCGCGAGGAGTTGAGACCGAAAATGAAAAATAAATCGGCGTATATTCAACGCTACCGTGATCGTGAAGGGATACAATTTGACCGGGACCAAATTGCGAAGAACCCTGGCAAGCGCTTTAGTGCAAAGTTGTGCCGAAATAGATTTTGGGGGAAATTTGCACAGAATACAGACAAGGGGAACGTCTATCCAGCATAAAGTTATAGCGAGATGTGGGAATACGCCAACGCTCCCGATAAAGCGGTCATGAAGATTATGAATGTAGGTAATACGTACATAATAAAGTACAACATAACCGAATTGGCTACAAATACATCACGTATTACAAACATACCTCTAGCCAGTTTCACAACAGCATAGGCCCACATAAAACTTTGGAGTCTCCTGCATTCTCTTGGTCGGAGGGTTCTCTCCCTTCACGGAGAAGGGAGGTGAATACATGGATAGTTGACTGACGAGATCAAGGATGAGTATGGAGATAGCGCCTACGCTGATTCTTTTGTCTCAACAGGCCCAAATACTTACGGGGTGTTCGTGAGGGTGGGGGAGGAAATGAAATATATCATGAAGGCTAAAGGCATCACTCTTAACCAGGCGAACCGGCTGATCGTCAACTTTGATTCGCTGAAGGAGCTAGTGAGTTTAGAAAATGAGGGTGACCAACCACCCCAACTGACTGGTGGGACTCATAACTTTCGCGCACAGAAGCTGAGGGGCATGAAGGAGTTTAGGGGGACGAAAGTGTGTCGTAGCACATACAGGAAACGATACTAGGTGCCTGGCACTTCCGGTACTGTTCCCTTTGGATACCGCGAGGAGTGAATAATTGTTATATGATTGATATGTTAGAATATATTTACTTGTTTGACAAAATTTTACTATACCATATTCTCAGACGTATCTTTTTACCTGTTAAAGAATTCTCGCGTAGATGGCGGCCAATGATATTGCATGCTCTACATTACTGAAGTGGTACTCGCTAAATTCTACAGATGTGGTAAACACCCAAAGAATTTCTAGTCATCCCTCCTTTGAAATCTTTAAGACCGCATTAAATCGTGCGAAGCGTGAGGTGCACGACGTCCAAATACTCAATGGATATTCTGGTGAGAGCATTGCCGGGTTTCGCGGTACAGACGATGTAATGGATTATGCTGCGGGATTAAACTGCACTTGAGAGCTCATACATCGTGAAGCGAAAGAATCCACGCTTGCAGAAGAGAAAGAAAGTATCTGGGTTGTGAACCTTATTGATGATTGATGTGACAGGAAATATTACACCATGTTACATCACACCTAGTAAGCGCACACTCGGCTGATGAATGTAAATCTTGTGATTATGAACAGTTTAAAATATTTCTACCACTACGTCCATGTATATTATGACGAGGCGTGCAGTGAAATTGTAGCTAAAGGCTTTTCCGAGTTTTTAGTAGAATTTAGGGACGAGTATAGTTTGTCCACCAAAAACGACAAGTATGGACACATGTTTCTCTCAAATAGATCGCCGGAGTGTTAATAAAATGTGCATAGTTCGAGAAAGGACAATGGTGAATACCCCTGAACGTAGATGTATGGTACGCATTCCGGGGAGTGGGAGTGATAAAACATTAAAACCGATATTACTTCATGTATCGCAGATGGAAAAATTCTCTAAACACCTAGTATAATGGGATACAATTATTCGGATGATTCAACAGGGCGCAGTGAATCCTTCACGTGGAAGCAATCTCGTACACGAATCACTAAAACCTGGAATCGTTCATGACGCAACCCCGTGTGACTCATACCCACCCCGCGCCTCCCTCCTCTCCAACCACCCGCACGGTCCCTCCAAATCCAAAAACAACGAGCCGGCTGCTGATAGTCGCCTCAGAGCTTGACCCCTCTGGACATTCTCACCTCACAGGATCAATAGAAACCTATTAAAAGATGGAGCTTCCGTTGAGCAGCATCCTCAATGCAGGATACGACGTGTCCGTGCTGAAGTCTGTGCGTGTATTCAGGCGTAATACCGGTGCCGTTCATTATGTACTCGAAATAAAATGTAGACATTCAAACTCTGGTAGACGCAATGTTATTTATTTAAGTGTTGAAGAGATTAATAGAATCTTCGTGTTGGTTGAGAATTGGGGCGAAGACAGTTATAAAATACCTGCAGGTATAGGCACAAAAAGAGAGCAGATTACCGATGCACCCTCGTACGCCATTCTTTGTACGCTCTGCGTAAATCGTGATAAAAACCAGCCCTGCGTTGATATGCGGTTGATGTGGAAGAATGCTGCTGACAATAACACCCTTATCCCCACGCGAGGCCGTTTCATTCTCGACAGAATGTTTGAAGTCGTCGGCTTCTGTAAATTGAAACCTATATTAGATGCACGTGTTGCTGATGTGCGTTATTTTGACACATTGCTTGAATACGCGTGCACCGTCGTCCTGGTCGATGACTTTACCAAGTGTAGAGCCGAACAAGGCGAGAATGGTTTGGAACTGGATGCGTATTTAGAAGGTGCAGACTCCTAGAAATATCCTGAACTTTGGTACAAAGGACTAGAACAGTACAGGGCTGAACTCACCTTCACTATTCACCCTGAAAAATTATTTCTTTATATATAGTCCAGGCAATTTGTAGTTAGACCTGGGCAAAATTGCTTCAGAAGCTTTCTAAACTGTTTCCAGCTCAGGAACCATTGCCGAATAACATATCCAAAATCCGACAAAATTGGACCCCGGGAACACCCCCAAAAATGAAATTCAAAATGGCGGACTGGATGTTTCCTACGAAAAAAAATATATATATAATTTACGCTTTTATTTATAGAGATACATTTGATGCTTTTTCTTTCAGTTGTAATGTTTTAAATAATTCAACAATATACAACACAACCAGTTATTACGCAAATATAATGTTATATAGCTTTTTACAGATTTTTATAATCAATAATACAACAATTATTTTTTCCCCAGTTTCAAGTTATGTTCATTACAGAAGAAGTGATACCTGGTCACAAACATACAGAAATTAATCCTCTTCATCACTATCATCGGATAGATTACCGGTACTTGGGTTGTTATCGCAACCACTGATTTGGCACTCGCCACAAGCGGCTGAACAGGGCATTCCATTACGCTTGCATCCACATCTTGAAGTAGCACATTTCGTCTTGCAGGAGCAGCGGATCATGTTGAGTAGATAATTTGGAGCTGGTGGCTTGTCGCAGGCTGTAGGGTAGTAGGAATTATTCTTTACATACCAACCCCACTGTTCTGCATCGATCTTCTCTTCTGTAGTATGTGCGAAAGCAGTGGTACTTTGTGGACGCATTGGTAGGTGGCAAACGTTCGGGTGTAACAAAAGATTTAGCTGTAGCTACCTTTTCAACTAACATTCGATGACGTAGTGCGTTACTGGATTCAAGTGTTTTGCAGCCATACAACAGAAGCATTGCCTTTCTTCCAGCGGCTTCAATGTCAGAGTGTTGGCAACAATCAGAACAGAATGTATTTGCAACTGAACGGAGTTCAGCCACCTTCATCAGTGTGTCGAATGCTTTGGCTTTACCGATCGAAAAAATTCTGGATGTGCTATCACAGCCCGTGAAAGCATGCACAAACAGGAGATACTTGCAGATGTCATTGCCTAACAATGATTGAATGCTGAGAATATCATACACAGGATTAGAGATGGTCCCCGTCTTATATCGCTGCGATAGTACAACTTGAAACCACTGTCCTTGGCATGGTACAGAAGGAGAATCAGCAAGTCGGTGTCTTCCCTATTACTGTTGTTAGTTGCATTTTCTGATGAGGAAACTGCTGCACGAACGATGTCCACATCAGCATCCCCATCTGCGTTGTGAACAGTACACCCGTGCTTCTTCAACATCTCACCTACGAGGGAAATAAATGCTTGCTTGTTGTTTTCATTAGCCAAGAAGTGTTCCTTCTGGCCAACAAACTTCATGCTTGGACTGAGATTCACATTTCTGCTTGTCTTGGTGCTGCGTCTTCTGTGGGTCATGTCCTTGATCGTAGGAGAGCGCTGTAGCCATCAAAAACAATGATTGCTTTTCCATATGTTTTCAGAGTGAAATCGGCATATGAGTTGGCGATGCTGTCATATGTTTCATCTTGACGCCAGGAAACACGATGTAGTAGAGATCCACCATCCAATACGTACTGGTCTGTGGACTGAATTTCTTGAACTTCTTCCATGCGTAAAGTGTCAGTGTATTTGATTATTGCATGAGCTAGCTGAGACTTATCGGGTTTCCTCAAGATACTTCGTGATTCGAACAATGCAGGAGGATATGCACACAGTTCGTAACATGACATCTTCAAGATTCATGTCTCCGCCAGTGGCAACAGTCATCATTCTCTGAAACAGTAGTGCAGGATCTACTTCTATATCTGAAGCATCAGTGATCACAACGGCAGAAGCAGATCCTAGTGTTTTCACTTTGTCAGATCTTTTGGCAGAATATGTAAAGGCTTGTTTCCCAATCATTTTTACGACAATGTTCGTACCGATTGAATGCAATTGATAAACGTTAACTCCAGGATCAGTAGTTAGCCCTGTTACAATGTTGCAGAGACCCGAGGTAGAATGGAATGGGGATAAGGATTCCAGACGTTCAAGTACTTTCTTCATGTCATTACTGTCCCTGATTTGTCTACTTCCCCTCATTTCCTTATGCTGTTCACTACTTTCCAACAAAACTCTGGTGTATTCCTGCATTGCTAAGTTATAAGTGGAACACAGAGGCATAGAAAAGAAAAGAGCCACGTTGTCCTTTGGATGTCTGTAAATCCACTTCCGCGTGTCAGTCCGCCTCTGCTTTTCAGGGAACGCATTAGTACTTGTTCTATCACCAGGTCTGTGCAGAGTCCGGCCCATAATCTGTCGCTTCTTCTTACCACAAACTTACCTTCCTGGAACATTTTGTTAACGGCTGGATTTTCAGAAGGCAAACTTAACATTTTCTGCAGGTACAGGTATATCGATTTCAGGTAATTGTGATGTCCGGCTGCTGCAATTATGGGGATGGTCTCCAGCATAGCTTGCAAGTGCAAATCCCACGAGCCGGTTCTGTCTGCTGTTATCAAGGAACGTGCAATGTTGATCATTCGCTGATATTCCAACCAGAGTTGACTTGTTTGCGAAGTAGATTGTAGGTCAGTTTTCTTTCGCATCCAAAGTGGTAGCAATCTGAGACAATGCATTCGAAGATTCCACATCCTCAACTGATTGTTTGGCGGTCATAACATCGTCGAGCAGGTCACAAGCTTCCTTATGGAGGTCATGAGGAGTTCCATCTTCATTACGAGGGAAAACGTCTGCGACTAGTAAGGTACTAAGAGCTGCATCTACTATCATATGACCACGTATCGCTCTTGAAACAGCTTTTCCAGACATCATGTGTTGCACGGCATTTGGTCCGTATATTTCTTGATGTACTTCAGACAATCCTGAACCATTCATAAGAGTACCGACTGCTCCGAAAAGATTCATCAGAGTGTGAAATGATCCCAGCATTAAAACAATGTCCTGCAGGTCTCTCTGTTCATTGATGATTTGGGAAGCTTTCCAGAACAAAGGCTGATCAAAGGTAATAATGCATGGGACTTTTTGATCGCGTGCTATCTTGCTCAAATATAGTAATGTCGAAAATATGCAGGTCATGTCAGTTGGCGACATATCTATGATGGGAAGGAACGTGATCGACGCCACACCTGGATGTGAGACACTTGATCCACCGTGAATTGCCTGCATTGTTCCGGACCAACTTGGACCTGATCTTTCTGCTGAAGATATCTGCCAGAGAAGACTAAGTCGACTTATGGTGGCAGTGGGTACTGGAAGTTCGCGGAATGAGATGTCCCTCAAACATGCTTCTCGCGTGTCTATATTCCCTAATGTCAACGTTTGCAATCTTCTTAATGTCATTGTCACCAACATTACGCCTGTGAATAGAAAGGGTGGATCTTGATCTTCGGAGTTATTGCGGCAATCATACCCATTCCATGAAAGGTATTCTTCCCATCCAAAGTGCAGACATCATGATCGACGTTATCTGCTGCTAGAAGGACTGCAGTGTTTCATCAACAGTAAAAGAGCCAGACCCACTTGCCAGCGCCGCGTTTCTTCGAATCTTTTACTTCTGCATACGACGAACAGTAACCCAGCTGATGGAGAACGTCAATAAGGTACCTTGACCTAAAGTTGTGGTGTAGCTGAACCGACAAACCGATCTGTAGTGCACATAGTAATCCTCTAGGACGGGTTGCTTGCATAATGCTCTGCCCAATTGCACCTATTTTTCTTGAAGCATCCAGTCCCGCAAATGCTTTTGATAATAGCAATTTCAGACTGTTGAGAATGTAATCAAGAGCACTTTCTGCAGTGATGTCATTTGGAGATGGATACACATCTTTTCTAGGCGAGTCGACAGACGATATCTCTTCTGATTATTTTTGCAGCAGCTTCTACTAGGTAAATCTTCTGTAGCTCTATATCTATATCACATTCTTTCGACTTTTTGTGATAATCTATAAGAATTTCGTTAGCTGTCTCTCGTAGTGTTACTACATCTGCCTTCCCACTTTCACCTGATATTATGATCTTGTCTCCGTAACGTTCTAAAAGCTTTCTCTTCATGTGCCTGCGTTCGTAGAGAGAGCTCTGACTTCCTTGAAGATATTCCTCCATTTTGGAAATTAGGTCTCCAATCAACAGTTGTTCATCATCATTCTCTTCCAGGTAAGCACAGGTCTGAAGGAATGCTTGGTGTTGCTCTTCATTAGTTGGTCTCCCTTTCTTCGAATCATGATCGTCGGAGGAGTATGCGCGAGGAATGTTTTTTCCACTTCGAAAATTTACGCTGCAGGTGTGATGGTAGACACAATCTGCAGCAGGAAGATCACGAAGATAATACTCCAGACGGCCTTTTACATTAAACGACCATTCATCGCAGCGGCTTTCACAGCACCTTTTTATGGTTTCGGAGAACTCTGTAGTTCTTATTTTGACATGCTCTGATTTTGGTTTGTGTTTGGAAAAAAAGTCCACAAAGGTATCACAAAACAAACAGTGAGTAGCACTGGAAAATGCGTATTCATGAAAACGAGCACTTTTCCTTGGTATTGCCTCGGCTGCGGTCTGTCGCTTCTTTATTTCAATGGTCTTTTTATCCGTAAACCTTTTCCTACATACAACGTGAACACTTATTCCAGCTGTTGCAACAACATCGCTTCCACGGCTGCGGCTGGATGCATTTATACCATCTGCTCTTTTTTGCGAGATGTGAACCACTTCCTGTCCGCTGTCCAATTTCTCCTTACAAATCACGCACAATTCTTCAGGGGTCTGCATTCTTGAAGGCGGACGCACACCGAGTCAGCCGTACACCGAGTCAGTCTGAAACAGAAAACACAAATTAATAAACTGTGTTGCAGTATTTAAAAGGAGTACATAATAACAGTTTTAAAGAAAATGACAAGCACAAATACGCAGATTTGATAGTGGGTAGTAGTAGGAATTAAAGAGTTGTATATAATATAAGTTTATAAAGATGTAGCAATGTCCATTCTCACATACACTCCATACAGTATATTTTATTTACATTACGTGACGTCATAGTTTAATACTAGCTGCCTAATACAATTTTTAGTGTCATATAGGTTAATTTAGAAACGAAAATGTGTTTTAAAACATTTTACTGATCAAGAAAAACGTCATAACTCTCTTTACAAAGCGAAATTAAAATTTATTGTATTTCGTAGGAAACTGCCACTCCGCCATTTTGAATTTCATTTTTGGGGGTGTTCCCGGGTCCAATTTTGTCGGATTTTGGATATGTTATTCTGCGATGGTTCCTGAGCTGGAAACAGTTTAGAAAGCTTCTGAAGCAATTTTGCACAGGTTGAAGCTATTTTTGCTCTAGATTGCCTGGACTAATAAGACAGTTGTCGGCACAATTTAGAAACTTTTTTCTATTGGCGATATGAGTTGTGAAGAAGAATTTACAGTTGAAAAGGTCAGCGCTGAAAGAATAAACTCCCGTTTGGAAAGAAATTTTTATAAACTTGAATTTAATGGTGATGTTATAGCAAACGATGTCATCTTTGTGCGTGCTTTTGACTGTATTCTATGTATGTTTAAATTGTGTTAAACGAGTTGAAAGCCCTTTATATTGAATATAGGTACCCGCATACTTTGAGTGGTGAATTAATGTTAAATCGTGCTCTGTGTGTAGTACAGAGCAATGAGGATGTAAGTGTGGACTCGATTACGTGCGAGTTTACTATTTTATTTAAGCGTGGTAGAACTTAAAGCATGTATTTCCATTTTGACGCGTATATATATTAAACAGATGTTGTGTATTTTGTTTTATATAAAATTTTTCTGTACTAACTGTACTATTTTTTTGATGCGTATATATATTTTAAACGTGTTGCGTACTTTGTTTTATATAGAATTCTTCTGTACTAGCTGTATTATTCTTTGTTTTGATACGTATATATACACATATGTTAAATAACACCATTTATTCCTGTTTTAGCGTCTAATGTAATTCTCCTCTACTGAGTGTATTGTTTTTGATGTAAATATATATACAAATTATGTATGTATTATCCCGCATGCCATCATCCAGTCAAGGCACCAATCTCAATTTAGTATCAATGTATGGGCAGGACTTATTGCCGAGAACTTAATCGGTCCTTTTGTTTTGCCTGGAAGATTAACAGGAGAATCCTACTCCAATTTTTTAAGGAATGATTTAAGCGCTTTAATAGATGAAGTTCCTCTTGGTGTCCGACGTCGTATGTGGTTAATGCATGACGGCGCTCCGCCTCATTTTACTCGAGTAGCCAGAGACTATGTGGATGACCATTTCCTTGATAAATGGATAGGCAGTGGAGGACCCATTACGTGGCCTGCTCGCTCCCCGGACCTGAATCCACTCGATTTTTACCTGTGGGGTCATCTGAAATCCGTCGTTTACGTGACACCCATTGACAACTTTGAAATGCTTCGCCAACGTGTAGAACAAGGATGCCAGAAAATCTGAGCAATACCTGGAATGTTTGAACGCGTCAGGCAAGTCTATGACGAGGCGTGTTCAGGCGTGTATTCAGGTGCAAGGCGGTCATTTTGAGCACTTCTTTTAAAGGTAAGGCAGATACTTACTGGAATATACATATAACGGGCTGTAACTCGGAAACAAAGCGATTTCGAGCATATGTTTATATAAACTTTTTTCATTGTTTTCAGGTCCTGAATCCATCCTGAAAGTGCCTCCCACATGTAATGAAACACCCTGTACATATGTAGAGACCGACGGGAAATTCTTTTCCCCGCTGTTCTCAAACATCATGGAATCAAAACAAAGGCTATACACGTGGACATGAAACAGGCCCACGGAGGAAACACAGATTTTGTAGTATTTCCCGAAATGCCCATCAGATGACGTCACCAAGGCCTATAAAAGTGCGGTTCTTTCTGAAATCAATCTCACTTGCCATATTCTCGTTTTTTGTCGTTACGTCTCTCTCTCAGCGCCTTCGTCAGTAACACCACTCATCACGCAACGCGCTCTCCGGCCTTCACCGGAGAGCGGCCCGCTGTTCCTTCAAGGCTCCGGTCGAGCATACTCGAAGTCTATCATCAAGTAATGCCCTCTACAATTTCATCCTGCAAGAAGCAACATCACTGCTACAGGAGATTCCGTTGGCCCCCTTTTCAACAAGTCTCTACCGGCCCTCAACACTCATCCTCTCGTCGGTAAGGCCAGTCCGCCTGCAGAAACACTCCTTCGAAGGCCAGGTCCGGAAACCATCTAGTAGGCTACAAGCCACAAGCCTACCTTTGCCTTCGTGTTAAGCAATTCCCGCGTAGCCTACACAGTGCAACCTCAGCCTAGCGAATAGGCTATACCGAAAGGTGTACGTAAACAACCGGCAAACTAACTCTCTCATTACGACTGCGGTAGGCCTGTACAATTATTTTACCATATTCAATTATCTTACTGTATTTGTATCCGCTTGCTTATTTGCTCATCTATGCATTTCATTTTACTTGTCTAATCCATTTACTGTACCATACCGTACTTTCGTTATCTCAGTTGTTATTGGCTTAATTACTTAGTGTGTGTTCAACGCTGCATATCTTATTAGCCTACGTAAATTAGTGTCCTTACTTAACGATTATACTTACTTAATTTGTACTTACTTAACGATTATACTGTTCAACCATTTCTTATTCCGAAGAATCAATCATTTGTAATATAGTATAAATACCGTTATATAATTGTTAATCACTGCGAACAAATAATTCATTTATTTTTCTAATTAAACACGAAACAATAAAATAATTTCTCTCTCCTTATTAAATATTGTTTGTTGCCTGTATTTCCAAATTGGTGACCCCTAATTATTAATTTCAATATAATTCATTAATTATAGTAAGCCCACTTTCTTGGCTACATCAAATTCGTGATCTGTAGGCTACTATATACATATATATATATATATATGATGAATAAAACCACGAAGGAAAGGAAACACAGAATGGTGCTCAAGCGCTTTCGTCTAATGACATCCTCAGGAGCACTGAAGTAAATTTACTTCAGTGTTCCTGAGGATATCATTAGACGAAAGCGCTTGAGCACCATTCTGTGTTTCCTTTCCTTCGTGGTTTTATTCATCATAAATATTTTTCACGTGTTACTTTCGTGAAATAATTTTCATCATGAAAAAGAAAAACTATGGTATTTGTCATTTACCATTACTTATTCGGACTATAGTGGATTTAATTTTCCCAGAAGAGTTCCTTGTTCCATGCACGGTCTGTGTTTAACATATAAGTTTCTCAGGGAACCATTCTGAGTTTGTGTATATATATATATATATATACTTTCCTTTCCTTTCAACCTTTCAAAGGTTCCGTGCGATGATTCTTCATTTCAGGAAGATCAAGCTTGTCGCCTCTCCTCTCGAGTTGGCCAGGTGAAGTAGTGAGTTGGTTTCTTGTACTCTCCACCTCATATAGCCAGGTATGCCCGGCTCATCAGGGATTGTTCTGAGCCAGGCGTCTAATCTTCTTTTGAAGATGTCCACTGCAACACCATTCGTGTTCCTTAGGTCTTTGGGCAACTGATTAAACAGTTTGTGTCCTCTCACAACAAAACTATTTTCGGTACTTACGTATTATCGGAACTACCAAACTGTTTATTATGCATTTTTGCTCTCGTCATTTTCGTTTAAACTAACGAAAATATCACAACTTAACCTAACCAATCATCAAGGGTGTACAGTTGACCTAACCGGGCATTCAATTAACCTAACCAGGCATTCAGTTATCCTAACCGGGCATTCAGTTGACCTAACTAATACGAAAAGATCAGAAGATATTTAGGTGAAATAACCAATATTAACCTGTTAGGTTAATTGAATGCCCAGTTAGGTTAATTGAATGCCCGGTTAGGTCAACTGAATGGAAAGTAGAAAAGTTACAGGAGTTACAGGAGTTACAGGATTCAGAGTAAGATTAGGGACTACTTTCTCCATTATTTTCCAAGTGTAAATAATAGTGTATCTCTCTCTTCTCCTTTCCAGTGAATATACTGTAGGTTTAATTCGCGTAACCTTTCCCAGTAATTTAGTTCTTTGCACCCCTTGATCTTGACTGAGAAGCTTCTCTGAATCCCTTCTAGTTGTAACCTCAGCCTAGTGAATAGGCTAGACCGAAAGGTGTACGCAAACAACCGGCAAACTAACTCTCTCATTACGACTGAGGTAGGCCTGACAATTTTTTATATGGGGATGTTAGGACCGAGTAGTATTCCAATTTGGGTATGATCAATGTTTTCAGTAGAAGAATCATTTTATTCCTATCCCTTTGTTTAAGGGTTCTCAGTATCTGCCCAGTTATTCTCTTTGCTCTGTTTACTGCTATCATAGTTTGTGTTTCAAATTTCACATCATCAGTCATTACAACCCCTAAATCTTCTAACATTCCATTTTGCAAATAAAGTCCAAACTCGCGAGACACTCGAACGGTATATAAAATGCCAGTTTGGAAATTTTTTAAATTTTCTTTCTATTTTATTTTTGGTAAGTAATTGATGAAGTATTTCTTCTTTAAATTACCAAATTATTTTTAGATTAAGCTTAATTATGTAATCGTGTTAAATTCTGCAATGTTCATTTTTTTATACATTTTCTCTTAGTTGTAAAAGATGAAGTCATAAATTGTAAAAACTTTAAATTAACACTTAATTTTAAATTTTGAGCATATAATTTTTGCTCGTATGCATGTTTCATTTTAATCCATAATAAAATGCATATTTCATTTTCCATTTTTAGTTAATTCGGCAAATCATGATAACATCAGATCTGTCAATATGTTGTTCAAAAGAAAAATATGACTTCATCTCCAAGTATCTTGCTTATCTGCCGGACTTTTACAGCCAAAATTTACCTTTATCTTCAAATATTTTGCAAAAAAAATTCACCCAATTGAGAATTTAAAACAAACAAGATCAACATTAAAAAATAATGATGTCACCAAATTATGAGTATATAAACTCTTGTAATTTTTCAAATTATCATTCTGATTGTTCTGATTTGACCTAGAGGCTGAAGCATTACATGTAATATTTTAGCAGTAAAATTCAGTCAGAAGATTTCTGTTTTCTCCTTTCAGCCCTGCTTTCTCCAGAGAACTTATTTTTAAAATAAAATAAATAATTTCCCGATACGCTACAAGAAGAATCGTGGCACCGTCAGATAATTTAGTAATTTTTCAAAAAATCCTCCGATCCACTACAAGAGGAATTCGGAGTGTAGTATAAAAGAAACTACTGCGATTCCCTGTACGATACCAACTTTCCCAGAGTGAGAAAATCAGTTGCTGCCACCTAACCAGAAACCCCGTCAACATCATACAACCCAAAGCTATAAACGGAGGGTTAACATATATATATATATATATTACAGGATAACTGCCGTGTCATACTGACAGGATCATCAGACTGTGGTTTCAGGAACAACGAGATGTCGAGCTGTTAAACTTTTTTTTATGCAGAAAGGAGGGGCCAAGGACAAATGCCCCCAAAAGCGCTCACCCCCATAGAGGAGTAAGAAAGCCAAAGTCAAGGTCCGTGGTTTTCGAGAAGCCTAGACACTGCGCTTCAAAGATGAGAGGTCATAGACAGGAGGAAAGATGGATTGAGGAAGATTGTTAGAGTTTACCGGTTGAGTAGATGAAAGACTGAAAATACAGATTAACTCTTGCATTAGATAGTTGGGCAGAAAAGGAATGAGAGTGTAGAAAGTCTGGTACTGCGTGCTCTCCTTAAAGGAGGAGGCATGCAGTTAGTGTATTCAGGAAGTAGTATGACTGCAAAATGGGAGAGTGCAATTGCACGCAACATTACAACATTGCAACTTGCAACATGATGAGAGTGTTTTGAACCCCCTTCCCCACTTCATCCCCCCTTCATGCCCACCCCAAAAATTTATATATATATATATATATGTATGCGAACTCCAATGGATAACCTACCCTGGCTGCTCAGGCCCACAATAAATATATATATATATATATATGTATGTGGGTGTGTATGCATGTATAGAAAAGCTTCTTATATATATATAAATATATATATAAATAATTTGTGGTATTTAAAGAAATGGAGAAAACAAACTCGAGTGTTACAAAAAAGGGTGAAATAATGTGGAAAGAAGAGTCCGGAAATGTCTCAATGAAAATTCAGGTGGATGAGAGAGAGAAGGAAATAACGAACAACAATATAATAACGAATAACAATATAACAATATAATACAGAATGAAGATATAGATGAAAGAAAAGCGATAAGTAAAAGTTGTGAGGTAGTAAAACTGTCCAACGAGCGAAATGATAAAAAGATAATAACGTAGGAAATAAACTAATAAAATAATGATAATACCAAAATTAAGAACACTGAAAATAATCAGATAACAAGAAGTAGAAGCGTAGAAATGCAAAACACTTCAGTTTTTTCTACGTGAAGGTCAAAATATGATAATTAAAACCCACTCTAATAGACAGAGTTTATTTCCACAACACTTTCGATGCCCACTGGCATCCTCTTCGGGTGGATACAGAAAAACGAATGAACCAAAAACAAGAAAATGTCGCGAGAACGGGATCTAACTTAGGTGCGAATTTCTTAATGGTCCCTGGACTGTTTTCCCTCTTGTTTTTGGTTCATTCGTTTTCCTGTATCCACCCGAAGAGGATGCCAGTGGGCATCGAAACTGTTGTAGAAATAAACTCTGTCTATTGGTGTGGGTTTTAATTATCATAGAAGCGTAGAAAATGTCGTCTGTAAATACTTCGTAAAAGGGTACTGCAGATATCGGGATGGGCAATGCATCTATGTACATCCCACATTATGTAACCCACATTACACAAGAGGATATGGCAAATTTGAAAAAAAAGCAAGTTCCATCATCTTACTGTCTGCAACACCTATGCAAGATATGGGAGGTGCAAATACGGACAAAAATGCCGTTACCACCACCAATGTTCCCTCTAATTTTTTTTAGTCCGTGTGCGCAAGAAATTTTCGTTGTGCATCCATTTAGATTCATGGTGAAAAATTGTGCAAACATTTCTGAGCGCTATTATCTTCAAAATGAAATATATATATATAAATATTAAATACTTAATAAATATTATTTCCATAAGGTGATAGCTCGATCATTACGGTACTATTAAATGGATATTAAAAAAACTGTTTACGATATTATATATTCTTAAAAAAGAAAATATTTTATCCATTCTAAAAATATGAATAAAATAAAAAATAGTAAAATAAAATTCAACAAAATAAAGAAATAGAATAAAAATAACATTAATTGAAAATGACTATTTTAGTTATCATTTCTCAAAACAATTTTTAGCATTTAGCAATTTAAAATAGACTATCAAGATTAATACATGATTTTATCCATTCACAAAATAGGAATAAAATAAAAAATAATTTTATTTTTTATGAATTATGAGATAATTACTATTTGTTTTTATGCAAAAATAAGAAAGAGAAGGTTTATATTCAATGCGTTAAAGTATAAAAGAAAAAAAATGCAAATACATAGAGTAAAAAAAATCCGTATTGCGTAATTGCGCGGACGTCGGCGAAGTCGGGCGGAAAGGGTTAATACTTAAAAGAGCGACTATAGAGTATGTTGATGCAAATGGTCAGACCTTGTGTGACGGTACATTTTTGAAATTACTCCATTTACTGTCGTGACTCATGATACGCTTGAGCCTGTGCGCATTTTATTTTGCTGTGTGCGCGGGTTTCACAACGCGTGTGCGCGCGCACACGCGCACACCTTAGAGGGAACATTGACCACCACCCTCAAAAGAACACAACGCGTGAACAGGAAAAACGAACATCAAAGAAGGGTACCAATTTTTTAGACGTAGCCAACACAATTCAGCTGCTAAATACTATCGAGCAAGTACAAAGTCAGCTAACAAATATAGGAATCTGAGAGCCGGACAGAAGGCACGCACAAAGACACGTCATGTGTTATCAGGACAACAGGTACTGACAAAGAAAAAAGGGGCAAATTCTCGGAGGACCACAAGGCAACGAACCCGGTACCACCATTAGAAAACGAATCGGAACCACCTGTATGAGAAAATGACAGAGCAGAAATAAAAATAATCCTAGCCAACATTAAGGACCGTAATGCAAATCATTCCCCGAACAAAGTTCTATACCTGAAAGGACTCATGCAAGAAGCCGGAGCAGACTTTGCATGCCTCATGGAAACTCATCTAAAGGACTGCCAGGCGAACTGTGGAAACTGTGAGATCTCTGTTGACAAAAAAGAAATAAAATTGACAACTATAACATATTCCGAGCCGACAGAACAGTGAGACGTAAAGGAGGATGTGCTATTTACACACGCGAAAGGCATGTGGCAGAAATGACTATAAGTACCTGAAACAGCTACGTAGAATGTGTAGCGGCAAAAGTTGAAAAACTAAATATGGTACTAATTGTAATGTACAGTAGGGCGGAGTGAAACACAACTTTTTATTTCGAATTTATTTGCCTCACTTGTTTTCTGGTGTATTAGAACATAAAAATGATGCATTCAGTCATTTAATGTTTGCAATTCAAACCATCTCTCGCATCTTTACATAAAAGCAAAATGGCCATCAGCCGGTTATCCATAAATAAAAATATGCTCATAACATAAAAACTAAGCGTTCTATTAAAAAAAGTAATTTAATAAAAATGCTTTATGATGCAAAACTATACTTAAAAAACACCATTGTGCATACATTATATTGAAATAAAATTGTATCTGGTATCACTTGGTTGGATGCCGTAAATCAATTATACAGTATATGAATGCGATCTAAAACCCGCTCATCTCAAATATTATTATTTTTTCAGGAGGCATCAGATCCTTTTTGGTTTCAAGTGAGGGAAGCAGAAAGCGACTTTTTATTCTTGACCTAACAAATCCGTCTCTGATTCCTGTGATATTATTGATGCTGATGCATCTGTAACCAACTTCACGGCTCTTTCGACGTTCTGTGTGTGAATGGGTATTGCTCAACTTTGAAACATTTTGTTTCGTACTCAAGCAATTCTTCATCACACAATTTAGAAGTGAGAGTTGGTTCACTGATATCAATCCTATCCCAGTAGATGATGTCTGTCCAATGTGATGCTTTGAAGTTCAATTCTGGTACTCTAAATTCTCTGATATTCCTTGTATTGGCTTCCTTACACTTTCTTGTCTGTATTATTCGATCGATTGCAACCTTGCGCAGCTTTTGCTCACTATCTGACAGCAGTGATAGAAGAATATTTTCTGAGTGAGCAAAATTAGCATTCCGTGATATATAAGGTTGGACAACTTTTTGTATATCTTGGGGTAACAGGTTGAACCTTTTAATCGCATCAAAGATATGTTTGGGTCCATCAGGCAGATACGGTTTAAATTTTATATTGAACCAGTTAGGACCATAGTTTGTTACTATGAACAGAACAAAGCTACGTAACTCTCTGGAGGGATTCTTTTGGGAGACATAATAACGACATAGTCTGTTAGCTAGAGTTAACCATCTAGAGTTGTTAAGGGGATCAGGCTTGAGTTTCTCTAAGCTTCCGTCAACATATCCTTCTCTTATGGCCCCATTTATTCTGAACATGAATTGTTGATCATTACTTAAATCTTCTATGAGCTCATCTGTGAGAACTGGGAAGCTATCGGCCACATCCGTAATTGGGGAGAACTTTACCACAGGCATCTCATGGCAAGTCTTAAGAGCAATACCAATAGATCCACTGAATGATCTTGGCCAAGTTGTTTTCCCGTCGTATTGCTCAAACAGATGCCTTAAGGGAAGTTCACTTATATGTAACATACAAATGCTCCATTGCAATGGTCGGTTCAGCTTCTGCTCTATGAAATGGATTATGCCACCTTTAGACCCAGTGTTGACATTCATACTGTCGCACCCTATCACCTGGGGATTCTGGTCTAGTGTCACTTCATTCAAGTAAGCGAACAACGATTCAGATACATCACTTGCTTTTCCATATTTAGGGCTCAAATGGTTAAGGTATTCTCCACTAGGCTCACTCAGTAGTAAATAATGTTCCTCAACAATTATATCCTGGTCCCATTTACCATCTTCATTTGTCTTTACCAACGTCTCCCATCAAAATATAAAGCTTTAACATCACCATAACTTTGTGCGGCTTCAACTTGTAATGTTTTTCTCAATTTCTGTCTCTCTCTTCTCATCTTATTCGATCAATAAAAAGTCACTGTCCTTTTCAGTAATGATACGCAAATCCACCAAAGTAGCTGAAGCAATGACCGATGCAGCCCTATCTGAAACACCAAATCTGTCGGCTTCCATGGCGAGATTGGGTAAAGGGGCTCTCATTTGAATGTTGGAGCATTCATATTCAGACTCAGTTGTTGAACTTTCTTCCTCACAGAGATGGGCAAGATCACCAACTTTGGTGATCTTGAAGATCAAGATCAGATCACCAGAAAAATGTGATCTTGAAGATCAAGATCAGATCACCAGAAAAATGTGATCTTGAAGATCCAGATCAAGATCGTGATCTTGAAGATCACTTTTCAAGATCACTTTTTAAGATCACTTTTATATGAATTGAAAAAAGTTGTACTCTTGTAGAGTAAACAAAAACAAATTATTTTGTTAATCACTCCTGAAAAGTATCACTCCTAATACTCCCCTGAGGGCTGAGGCAATACAAGCATCGCATCCTACCCATGTCACCTGATCTAAACCACGGGGATTGACGATTCCCCTTTCAGTTTTTCAGGTGGTAAACTTAAAACTTAGTATTATCATAACTTATCAGCAAAGAAAAAACTATTAAATGACCTACATATAGTTTTTAGTTCTATTTTTCTCAATTCTCATTTCACCAGGTCCATAACCCATATCAATGAATGGTCAGCATATATAAGTAAACATTTTTTACATAGAATTTAATTTTACAGTTTTACTGCAGTACGCAATTACTGACAATATAAGGGTAAAAACCGCAAGTTAAGAGTGTTAATTTAATGTTCAACCGCTGTAAACATTTGCTTTCAGCAAAACCAATTGTTCAAAGTTACCATCCGAGAGACGACTTCGTTTGGGGCTATGAACCATGCCAGCAAACGAAAACAACCGTTCCACTGGTGCAGAGGAAGGTAGCGTGGTGTTATACCTCTTGAAGATCTTCTTTATAGCAGGATACCTATCTAAAGAGTCGAGTGCCTTACTGGTGTCCTGCAAATAATTGAGGACTTCCAAGTCTTCCTTGTTGTTAGGAGCAGAGAATGAGCCGTCCATAGTTCTGAAGAAATCGTCTTCAGATGATGAGTCTGAGTTCACCGAACTATTACCACTGCTGTCAGAATTACAATTTCTTACAGCCATTTGCAGCTTGTCTTTTACTTGAGACTTGATTGCTTCATGATCTCCGAAATTAGGCCCTTGCAACAATGATATCCATCTAAGTTTGAAATACGGATGAGATACTGAGGCCAAAACGGCATCAGTTACCTCGGGGCTCAACGACAAAAAATGACCAAATCTGGCATTGAAGCCAGAGACGACTGCTGCCAGTAATGGCATGCAGTGTCTCAAGCGCAGGTCGTTTGGTTGGATAGGCTCCAATCTTGCGAGGGCATCTTGAGTCACTAGGACTGTTGGAAGAAGACAACCGTAGTAGCATTCTTTCTCTGCCTGTAATTTGTTGAGGGCTGCTGCAATTGGTTTTAGAACAGACAAATATTCTGAAATAAATTCCAATTCATTGTCTTTGAGGATGGGTAGATTCAGTTCTTCAAGAGCTACATTCACGTCGTTCTTATGTTTATATATTTGGCTTAATGAGTCGTACATTGAGTTCCATCGGGTGACGCATGGGTACCTAAATTGGACGCCAGTTATTTCCTGTATTTTTTCTGCTGACTTGGGTTTACCAGCAGCATTCCACAGCGCCGAACATTTTCCCATTGCAGAATGCTTTATCTTCTTTAGTCCAGGTGAATTCAGTCCTTTATCTGCATCAGTTGTTGCTACCAAGTTCAATGTGTGGGAGGCACATCGAATATGGGATGATAGTTTCACTGACTCCTCTCCATGCTCTCCTGAATGTTCAGGAAAGTTGCTGATGATAACCTCTTCATCTGAATCTTTTTCATCATCATCTTCATCTGCATCATCTTCATCAATGTCGTCAGTACGATTCTGAACACGAACACCGAACTCTTTAAAGCATTTCACCATGTTCAATGCATTGTCGGTGACTGTAGATACAACTTTTCTATAAGATAAACCATGCTCCGAGTTGATCCTGTCCAATATTCCAGCAATTTTATCAAAGCTATGTGTTCCACGAAATCTTCGGCATGCCAGTGCAGCTGATCCTCGCGACAAGTCATCATTGATCTGTAATGTAAGAATATAAAATCAATGTTTGTATGAACATTTTTTTAAGCTTAATTTAATAATATTGGTTAGACACGCACCAGCTAAACTGCGCCACCAAACATTGAAGAGAAGAACTATGTGATATAAAGGAGGCAATTCAGCGATGAGTCGCCTACCATACCACCACATCAGTGACCCATCCCATAAGAGCAGAATGTGGAAGAGTCCATATTCACAGCCTGTGAATATGGACTCTTCCACATTTTGCTGTGAATCAGACACAATGACAGATGACAGAATCAGTGAATTAGTGTGAAATTACTGTGAATCACAGCAAAATGAAGACTCACCAAATTAATGAATGAGGAACACATGTCGAATAATTGAAAAGATTATACTATAAGTCTATCAGACTATCAGTCTATCACCAATGGTCAATTTATCAATTATATAAAAATAATACACTAAATCAATAGATACCCAATGCGCAGTGACTCCCATGAAACTGCGGTGATTAGTTGACCATATGTCGCATGTAACACACACATGGTCAACTGCTGCCAGTTTTGCTTGTATGTCTTCCTTCATTGTACTGGTTGTTGTTGCAAGAGATCTAGCCAGGGTGCGTCTAGATGGCACCTGAACAGCCGGGTTGACGTCTGAAAAAAATATTTAAAAATTAAAACAAATACAATAGATTAGCTATGGAAAAAATATCAAAATATTTAGCTAGGCTAGCGATAGTCTAATGTTCATACAAATAATATGATTAATTATTTTATCAGATATTAGCTATGGAAAAAATAGCAAAATATTTGAGTTATACTAACATGAAAGAAGATCCTTAAATTCATGTAGTTCAACTAGGCTCAATGGTAGGAGCCCATTAGCCACAAGCGAGAGAATCTTCTTTTCAAGGATATCCTTGCATATTGGTGGTCCTGGTTTTTGCTTGGAAATGTGGAACATGCTTAGTGTTGACTGCTTGGCAATTTTGGCAGGGCCAGCATTGCTGCCGCTGGCATCTTCTTCTTTAGCTGGACGCTTGCGAGATTTCTTCTCCGATTCATATTCACCCAAAAGATCCGAATGTAGTTTCTGCACAAGAAAATAAATTATTATCATGCGGAGAGACTTCTTGAACACCCTGTATAATATTTATCAGAGTATCAAACTTCTAGTTGAAATTAATACTTAACAAGATTCTAAAATTTTGTTATCTTTAACTAAAATTATTTTCACCATGATCAGTGCATTTTTATCCTATGTTAAATTGAAAGCCGAATTTCGTCCTTCAGTAACTAAATAGGAGAAATTACAGACATGGATCAGACAGAGAGAAAGACATATACACCTGGCGTTTTATTATAGTTGGATATCGGCAGTTTTTAATGTAGTTACTAGTCCATAATCTATTAATATCTGAAGTGCACAATATATTCAAATGGACGTCTATGTAAATGTAGCATTAGTCTTGTATGGCACCAGTCACTTAAAATATGACTTGAACCATTATGTTAATGTTGCTACTTACTACTTAGTTACTAAGTAGTACTAACCCTGAGGTGCCTCAGAAGATTGCTTGTTGAGTCGAGGCCAGCAGACAGAATTGTAGTTTTCTTGGTACACTGCCTACAAATAACTTTGATACTGTTTCCAGTTTTTTCGACAATTTGAAAATATTTTCCGTTCAATAGCACAGATTGATCCTTATTACCAACATTGTTATCTAAATATATTGAATACTGTTCTGGTGGCAACCTAGAATATTTGGTTCCCTTGGGAGCCTGTTGAAGTTGTAAAATTGCACTCATTATTAAAAAATTCAATCTGTAAATAAAATATGTTTAGAATTAATTTATTATGAATACGGACCTATAGGCTATATTTTATGCCTATATATAATAATATATTAATAGAACACTTTTAACATAATTGCACAGTAAATTACACTTTTTACGAGCCTAAATTCCACAGCAACTACACCTTCCATGAGCCCACGCATGACGCAAGTCACCCAACTAACAGAAAACATAAACAGTCGGTGTTGAACAAAGTTGCCACCAGATGTCGCTTGGACAAAAAACAAATGACATTCGCATAGCGGCATATTTAAGAATCTGAAATTAAAAGCGATCTTGAAGTCTAAAGTGATCTTCAAGATCAAGATCACAAGAAATAAAGTGATCTTAGATCAAGATCAAGATCACCATAATAAAAGTGATCTTCAAGATCAAGATCAGATCACGATCTTGATCTTCAAGATCACGATCTGATCTTGAAGATCAAGATCGTGCCCATCTCTGGGTACGAGAGAGATCAGTATTAGTATCAGGTGAAAGCACGTCACCTTTTCGAATTCTTCATGCATGATTATTTTTCTTCACTTACTTCCTTGTTGCTACTTCAACTTTCTTGCATTTCTTTTTGCTATAGATCTTGAAAGGGTAACATCCACACCTTCAATCACCATATTTCGCATAGTCCTCTGATCCTCAAGGAATTCCAGTTCTTCTTTGGGTATTCTTGATTCTTTTGGACAGACACAAATAATATGTTTTTCTTTACATCCTCTTTTTTCGGCAGCCAAAATCTTGGTGCGAAACGAAGTTGCATTTACAGGCACAAATGTCAGGCACCAATGAGTTTTTGAACAATTCAATAAGCTTCGCATTGCTTTTGGATCGATTGAGTTACATAACGTTGTCTGTAAAGCGTTTCAGCTTGGTAATTATGGATTTTTTATTTATTGAGGGTATTGATGAACGTTTCCACACTTCGACCAATGCTTCTTCTATCGTTTCGAGAATATCATTATTTGTCAATTTTGCAGATGAGCCTTCCTTCAATAGAAGAAAATATCTCCCAACCTGCATACTAGAGGGTAAGACATTATGTGGCAATTCACTTGGAATTCCGAACATAAAATATTGCTTCACCGACTGTCTAGTTAGTAGGGATTTTGCCATATTTAGATCTGAGGTTAAATTTCTACAGAAATATCACATTATGAAAATCTGAAAAAATAGAAAACACGGAATTAGTTAAAACAAATTATATATAAGCTCTAAAACTAAAATGTAAACATATTTTACTCAATAGTCTTTGTAGCCACCCATGCTACAATATGCAGCATACGGCTCCTACCCCCATCCCTTATCAGCCATATGCAAGATGTCATTGACCTCGAGTGAGACTGATGTTTAGATAAGCGTCTGTGTGTTCTTAAGTAGATGGTGATTAGTAAGTATCGCTTGTGTTGTGTGAATATATTTACTCGTTATCATAGTTACAACCAAATAACGCACAATATAACGCGATATCTTCTCTCAAAAACCAATAGATATTATACTAGGGGTCTTTCAAAATATGACTTTCGCCTATTTTGTTTTCGTCAAAAATGCGGCGGGTGGAGGGTCCTAAAAATAAATTATTATCTTTTTAGAACTCCTAAAGGCTCAATACACCAAATCATGAGTGAAGCAAGACGGTTTAATATTTTCACTCCACCCTAATGTACAGACCCCCAAACACGCCAACCTCAAAATTTTCAGATTCCATTACAGAGGTAAGAAACTGGGTAAAAGATCTACACTCTCCAACCCCAAATATTTTTCTGTGGTGATTTTAATTTCCCATTCATGAAATATAAAAGGATAGGAAAAAATATATGTATACACCAGGAGAAGGGGTCACACGGGAAGACCAGGAGCAGGTAAAAATGCTACTAGCTCTAGCTGATGAATTTATGTTAACGCAAGAAATAACAGAAAACACAAGAAAAAACAACTGCCTAGATTTGGTATTCACAAACGACAGTAATCTAATTGATAATGTAGAAATATCCCCAACTATAATATCGGACCATAACATTATTGAAATAACAACCAATATAAAAGCAACAGGAACGGAAAGAACACGAACAACAGTAAGAAGCAAATTTTAAATTTTTAATTTTCACTCCAAAGCTATAAACGGGGAAGAAATTACATCTAGCATAAATGCAAAAAACTTCACTTTTTTTCTACGTGAAGGTCAAAATATGAAAATAAAAACCCACTCTAATAGACAGAGTTTATTTCCACAACAGTTTCGATGCCCACTGGCATCCTCGTCGGGTGGATACAGAAAAACCCGAGGAGGAGGATGCCAGTGGGCATCGAAACTGTTGTGGAAATAAACTCTGTCTATTAGAGTGGGTTTTTATTTTCATACATCTAGCATGGAAGTAATAGATTGGAAAACCATTTTCGAGGCTAAGACAACGAAAGAGATGCTAATGACATTAGAGGAGAAGACGCTGGAAATTGTGGAAAGACGTCCCAAAAATACAACAAAGAGGAAAGAGAAGCAGGTTCGAGAGACAAAAGAGGTCATTGTTTCGAAAGAGAAAAAGAGTGACTGTAAAATTAAGTAACTGTAAAGATAACAACAGCAGAAAAATATAAAATGATAATCTGCAGAGTATCGCTGACATCATACAGGAACTAATTGAGAAGCATACAGAAAAAGAAGACGACGCTATAGACGCGATAGACGCAATAAAGTACTTCTATAATTTTGCAAAAAGGAAGTCGAAAAACTATGCGACTATCAGACCTCTGAAAAACGAGAACAGTGCTTTATCTGATGATCTAACAGAAGTATCTGAAATATTAAGAGCTCAGTACGAATCATCTTTCAGTATCACAAAAACTGACAAACTGATATGCGATAGAAACGCGTCCTTTGAAGAAGAACTACAAGGGGAAAATATAAAGGACTTCGACTTTATGACAGATGATATTACACAAGCTATAAGGAAAATAAAAGCACACTCAGAGGCAGGACGGGATAAATGGAATGCCACACTGATCAAAAACTGCAAGAATGCAATCGCTGAGCCCCGATATTGGATATGGAGACGATCACTAGGCACGGGAGAAATACCGGGCATCCTGAAGAGCGAGAACATAGTCCCAATATATAAAGGAGGAAATCGATACGAGACCAAAAACTGTCGGCCAGTGTCACTTACATCTCATCTCGTTAAAATATTTGAAAAAATAGTTAAGCAGAAAATCTATGACTTTTCGGGAACTCAGAAAAATTGAATGATAACCAATATGGGTTTCAGTCAGGCAGATCATGCATATCACAACTAATGGAACACAACAACATCATTATTGATGCACTTAAAAGCAATGAAAACTATGATATAGTATACACAGACTTTGCCAAAGCGTTCGACAAATGTGACCATGGAATCATAAGGCATAAACTGAAATATATGGGAATAACAGGAAAAGTAGGGAAATGAATATATAATTTCCTTAGTGAGGAGCGGCAAGTCGTTACAGTACAAAGGGTATCTTCATGAAAATCAGAGGTCCTCAGCTCAGTACCACAAGGGACAGTATTGGCTCCACTACTCTTCATAATCATGCTAACTGACATAGATGAGTACTAGGGTTTCTCATTTCCCGGCCTTTTGCTTATCCCGGGATTCCGGGATAAAAATGATTCCCTTCCCGGGATCCCGGGAAATCCCGGGATATAATTAATTATATTTAAAATATATTATAAAATAAATTAACCTAGAAAAGAGGGGGTATAATTATTTTTTATCTTTTTTTATAGTCATTTAATAAGTTCTGCAATCTCCATGATGGGCAAAATAAAATAATATTGCTGTGAAAAATATGTATTAAAAAAAATACTTTGAATTACATAGAAAATTTCCACAAATAAAAAAATTGCTCCGTTTCATTGAAAACTTAATGAATACAACGAAAAAAAAATTGCCTTTGAATTGCTTAGAAAATTTAAAGAAAAAATAAAAATTACCTTCAAATTGCAAAGAACTTCAATGAATTCAACCAAAAAAATTATCACTGTGAATTTTATAGTACGATTTCAAAAAACAAAGATGGTCAATACTTCGATCACTCAATCTTGTTCTCATTTTAGTCACGAAAAGTCCTGCTGCTGAGAATGCCCTTTCCGATTCTATTGACGTGGGTGGAATCGTCTTTAATGCATTCAAGAGAAGAGAGATGTTCTGCGTTTTTTCGCCCGTAGCCTCGAAGATCTCTAGTTCCTTTTTAAGGTGCTTTGCAGCGCTTGCTTTGCTGTCTAGTGTTCTTGATTTCTCTACCTCGGCTGCTTTAATAGCTGCATCAAGCCTTTCAGCTAGAGTCATCGAAGATGACTGAGGGACAGCTGATTCTTGCACATCATTATCTTCATCTGTCTCACTAGAGGTAGAATCAGCAGGTACTCCAAAAAGGCGATCTAACATCTGCTTTGCTGATGAAATTAACATAGACTTGGTTGGTAAGGCTGGCAAACTTCTGTCACTTGCGAAAGTTGCGACCTTTTTATAATTCTTTCCACTATTGAGGTATTGTATGAGGCCAGTCAAGTTCTCATTTCTTCTCTGTTATGCGTCGAATGAACGACTCCTTTAGTTTTTTTGAAAAAGGTGTGTTTAGTTGATTTAGTTCGTTCAAAATGAAAGAAAAAACACCTTCTGATGAAAGTAAAGTCGATTCTCTGTTGCCCAGCTTTTCTGCTCCAACTTTTAATGGCTCCAGCGATGCCACAATGTCACGAATTACAGCAACTTCTTGTTTGTCAAGGTCAAAATTGTCCATATCTTTATTGCAGTCGATGAGAGCTTTCGATACGGATGACCTTATTTTGATAAATCGCTCCAGCATGGCTAAAAGACTATTCCATCTGGTTTTGGAATCCAGCAATAGATGCAAACTTTTTCCTTGTTCCTGTTGAACACATCCTTGTAAGATGTTATTCTTTAAAGGTGATTTGCGAAATTTTTTTGCTATTTTTCTGACTTTATTGATGATTTGAGACACGTTGATTTCTTTATTTACAGTGTCGTGCGATCCAAATGAAATATCTATCTCGAACGGATCCTCATCAAAGCGCTCACACAAAACACTTTCAAAATCAATACTATGATTGAAATCTTCTCCATCTTCATCTATGTTGTCATTATGTTCGTCATCTTCAGTTTGAATTTCTTCAGAAAGAGTGATTGCAAGTGAAGTGGTTGACTTCTGGTACAAAACATCACATACCGCTAAGTGGATTCCGTGTGCATAACACAATTGATGCTCACATTCAATTAGCCTTCCAAATTTCACCATCATAGCTGCACCATCAGTAACACAAGCCACCACATGTTTTTCTAAAGAAATATGAAATTCCTCTAACTTTTCTTTGATTACTTCAACAGCAGTTTCAGCAGGTAGAGTACTAGAAATCTTCACCATTCCTAAGTTCCAAAATGTTCCGTCAGTTTTGTGTATGTTAATATTTAAATACCGGCGATTGTTTAATGAGGTGTATTCATCTAAGGATAAACTAAACCTTGATCCTGCATTTATTTGGCTGGTAATTTCAGAATTTAAGCGTTCTTTTATTTGTTTGTACTGCGAATGAACGAGATCCATTACATGTGATGGATTCTTTGGTAAAGTATATCCTCTGTCTGTCAATGATTTTCTGATGAACTCACTTTTTGTAATAGAATTGATAGAGATGCCATCTAGAGTGGCTAGTTTTGTTACTATTTCTTCACATGTTTCTTTCTTAATGAAAAACGATGTTAAGGTTTGTTGAGAGGTTTGTCGCTTGCTACTAGTTGCTCCATTTTCCTCGGCTGTGCGCTTAGCATTAGTAACAGATAACTTGTTAATATTATGCTTGTTAAGCAAATGTCTGATAAGACCGCTTGTAGACCAACCTTTACACTTTATTTGAGTTTTGCATTCTTTACAGGTTGCAAATTCTAGTTTCGAATCCTTCACGAAATATTTCCAAGCAAATGATTCTGACATTCTTGATTGAAGGGGTTCGTTTCTAACAAAATAAATTAAAACATACTATATATATATAGTACTAGGCTAGTATAGGAACTACAAAGAATCTTGAGTCACAAATACTCACAATATAAAGGAAGTGTGACACTTGCACAATGCACAACCTGGCGTAATGCAGTTACTGGAGCTACTGAGCGTGGTGACAAATTAAGACAGCATCAGCGCAATTACGCAAGATATTACAGGTCCTGACAAGTAGTGACAATCTGTGACATGCCATAACAAGCTGAAATTAAAAAAAAAAAAAAACTAAGCAAAGCTTAAAACTAACAAATACAAAACGTATTCTGGACAAGTTATGGGTTAATTAAACTTACTATTAGCAAAATTTCCTAGTCTTAAACACAAAATAAGCAAAATAAATTTTAAGAAAATATCCCGGGATTTCCCGGGACGGGAGGGAGAATTTCCCGGGAAATTTAAATTAGCTAAAAATCTACCGAGATCCCGGGATCCCGGGATCCCGGTAAAGAAACCCTAATGAGTACGTTACCAGAGACAGCACAGTAACATCATTTGATGATGACACAAAGAAGATCAGTAGAAAAATAAGAAACCCAGAAGATAGACGATCTCTTCAAACCGACATGAACAGAATCTACAAGTGGACGGAAGACAACAATATGAAGTTTAACACTGAGAAATTTCAGCTGTTAAGGTACGGAAAAAGAGAAGACCTAAAATCCATGGAATATTATACCCTAAATGGATAGGAAATTCAGAGAAAGATTTAGCGGTTGTAATGACTGATGATGCGAAATTTGAAGCACAAAATAAGATAGCAGTAAACAGAGTAAGAGAATAACTGGGCAGACACTGAGAACCTTTAAACGAAGGGATAGGAATATAATGATTCCTCTACTGAAAACACTGATCATACCCAAATTGGAATACTGCTCTGTCCTAACATCCCCATATAAAAAAGAAGACATTGCACAACTAGAAGGGATTCAGAGAAGCTTCACAGCCAAGATCAAGGGGTGCAAAGAACTAAATTACTGAGAAAGGTTACGCGAATTAAACCTATATCACTAGGGAACAACATTTTTGTTTCTTGAAAACTATTTGGTGTTTCTTATAGAACTTTTGATGCTGATTCCAAATATGGTTTCAGAATGTTTCTATCACCCATAGTTTTCGAGAAAATAATATTTCCATTTACTCAGAGTTTTTCCAAAATATTAGTTAAAATTAAGTGTACTAATTTAATTTACTTTTTTTTTTTCAGGGTTAATATATTTAATAGTATTTTTGCATTAAAAAAATATAGCTATTTAAACAAACAGATTTTTAATAAAAAGAAAGAATTTTTTTTTCAAGTTTTGCTCAAATTTTTAAAATTTTTCATAGTAGAAAAAATTGTTTTTTTCATTCAAAAAGTTTTCCGTGATTTCAATAATTTTCCGCCAGCATGAATCGAAAACTGTATAATCCCAGAGATACATTTTGCTACGTATGTGGAGAACTGACCATAATGGCACAGAGGAAGACGATGACCCACTCGTGAAGAAGGCTTACGAACTTTATTTTGGATGTAAGGTAGGCGACCAAGACAAATCCTGGGCACTTCATATCTCATGCATTTCCTGTGCCCGTCCACTCTTAGGGTTGGATTAAAGGTACCCGCAAATCTATGCATTTGCCATACCAATGATTTGGAGAGAGCCAAGGATCACCTAACGGATTGCTATTTTTGTATGACTAACGTTTCAGGATTCTCTGCCAAAAATAAACATAAAATCAATACCCAAATCTTGCATCTGCCATGAGACAGTACTACATGACGATGATAACCCAATTCCAACTCCCCAAAGTCATGGACACTGGATGAAGAGTCTGAAGTTGAACCAATGGAAATTGATGACACTAAAGATACCAGACTTTCAGCAACCTGAATCAAATAAACCACGTATGATAACGCAGGTTATGCTGAATGATTCGTGAGAGATTTGGACCTTCCGAAAAAGAAAGCGGAATTATGGGCGCCAGGTTACGTGAATGGAATTGCTGGCAAAAGATACAAGCATATCGGCGTTCCGCACTCGCCAAAAAGATCTGATGCATTATTTTCTCCTCGTCAGGTGGTTTATGCTACTGTAATAATGTAAATGGACTGCTGTTAGCTCTCGGTCATGAGCACAACTCTGAAGATTGGCGTTTATTTATTGACTCTTCGAAGCTAAGCCTCAAGGTTGTACTACTTCACAATGGAATAAATACCCTTCCATTCCTGTAGGGCACTCTGTCCACATGAAGGAATCTACGAAATATGAAACTCATCCTTCCGCAGATTAATTATGACCAGTTTCGTTGGTATATATGGGGATTTAAAAGTCGTTCGCGCTTCTTCTGGGAATGCAGCTCGCTTATACGAAGTTCTGCTGCTTCCTTTGTGAATGGGACAGCAGAGCCAGAGATTCGCATTATTTTGTAAAGGATTGCCACTTCGTCAAAAATGTATTTCAGGACTGAAGAATGGTCTCATGAACCCTTAGTTGACCCCAAGAAAATATACTTACCGCCACTTCACATCAAACTTGGTATCAGGAAAAATTTTGTCAAAGAATGAACAAGGAAAGATGAGGCATTCAAATATTTGAAGAAAAAGTTTTCACGACTTAGCGATGCAAAGATAAAAGAAGAGATCTTTGTTGGTCCCCAAATGAGAGAGCTCATGAAAGATCAAAAGTTTGATGATGCCTTGAGAGGAAAAGAAAAAGTTGGCATGGGAGGCCATGAAGAATGTTGTCACAAATTTCTAGGAACATCAAAGCCTCTAACTATGAAAAAAATAGGTGCAGGACATGATGAAGCATATAGGTTATTGGGATGTAATATGTCACTAAAAATCCATTTCTTGCACTCCCATTTAGATTTCTTCCCTGAAAACCTCGGCGACGTAAGCGATGAGCATGGAGAAAGGTTCCACCAAGATATAGCTACTATGGAGAAAACGCTACCAAGGGAGGTGGGATCCGGCAATGTTAGCTCATTACTGCTGGACATTGACGCGAGAAGCTCCTAGTGAAAACTACAAGAGAAAATCAGTGACAAAGAAGTTTTAAGAAGAATATTTTAAATGCCAATCTGCCACTAATATAATTTTTATGAAGTATTTTTACTAACTTCTATACACTTTTGGAATAAATATTAAAATACAAATTTCTCAGTAACCTTGGGTGATAGAGAAATTCTACGGCTATATTCGGAATCAGCGGAGAAAATCCTATAAGACTGACCTGTTCACGTCCAAGAAACAAAAAAAAAGTTAAAATTTGTTCCCCAGTGATATTCACTGGAATGGAATGGAGAAGAGAGAGATACACTATTATTTATACTTGGAAAATAATGGAGAAACTAGTCCCTAATCTTACCCTGAATCCTGTAGCTCCCCAAACAACGGTGGAAAGTAGAAAAGGAAGACTGTGTTGTGTTCCCAAATTATGGGCGAGACAGGGAACAACCTTAGCCATGAAAGAAAATAGTTTTGTTTTGAGAGGACCAAAACTGTTTAATCAGCTGCCCAAAGACCTAAGGAACACGAATGGTGTTGCTGTGGACATCTTCAAATTAGACGCCTGGCTCAGAACAATCCCCGATGAGCCGGGCATACCTGGCTATGTGAGGTGGAGATTACAAGAAACCAACTCACTACTTCACCAGGTCAACTCGAGAGGAAGGGCGACAAGCGTGATCTTCGTGAAATGAAGAATCATCGCACGGAACCTTTGAAAGGTTGAAAGGTCTATAGTGATACATATAATTTACTATATTTCGTTGCTGGGTTTAAATCACAGGTTAAAATTAGATGCTTTTCAAATCGTAATCTCACACGCCGTATTACAGTCTTTCGAATGTTGAAATTATTCGTGATGCAATACTTTTTGTCATATCGTAATTTGATATTAACTCTTCCAAATAAGTCTTGTATTCCTCTACATTATGACGATTAATTTCAGCTATTGTGCGATTCCATGTTGACTGTTTGATCTCGTAATATCATCGTTTTTGGTGTATTATTTAAAAGAGGAATAACATTATTGATATACACGAACATTTTTGGAAGCTGTTAATATATTTTTGAGTATTTATAGAGCAAGTTTTATAAAAAATTAAATGCGTGCTTGATTGGATGAGTGAGTAGTTATTATATAAAAGAGAATGGATTTGGCGGGGAAGATAAAAAGGAAAGAAGCCAAAACACAAATGACAGAAGTAGTTGATAGGGTGGGAGGAATGAGAGACGTGGCAGGAAGTAATAATCGGGGAGCAGTGGGGGAGGGAGGATGAGAAGGGTCATGTATTAATACGAGGTGAAGGGGAAGTAAAAAGGAAAATAAGAATGAAGGTAAATCGAAAGAAAATAACAAGGAGGCAGTAGGAGGGAACAGAGAGAGAGAGAGAGAGAGAGAGAGAGAGAGAGAGAGAGAGAGAGAGAGAGAGAGAGAGAGAGAGAGAGAGGAGCTGGGGATAGCGAAAGGAGGAGGGGGAGGACGAGAGGGAGGGATAGCGAGAGGAAGAGGGTGAGGAGGAAAGGGAGGGAGTGAAGGTGGGGTAGAAAGAGAGACTATGTTGCCCACACATCTCGGAGAGGGTGGAGCGGAACTATTGCAGGAGACTGTGCGTTTATATGCCAAACAAGTTTTCACTCATGTCACTAATATTTAGAGTAAATAAATACACTTAAATATATATACTGTATGTTTGCACTGTATATACATGATAGCAAACTCGTTAAAAGAATGCATTCTTAAATTATAAATTTTTATTATTTCCTGTCGACCATTTTTCATCGATTAATTTGGTTCAATGTTTTATACATTATCAGGAATTTTCCTACAACTTATGTAGGAAATATTGAAAGAAACAGCTGGGTGGCCTGAATAAGATATCACTTGGAAAGAAATACATGATATTGAATGCAAGTGACACTGAATGCAAGTGCAGTGTTTTTCAGTCAAAGTGATATCTTATGCACGTGGTGAGATTTGAAGGTGTACGTGTTTGCAAGTGCATGGAGTGACAATGCTATTGCTACACGCAAAATTATGCGTGTCGACCCTGTCGACAATGTTTGCAAGTGATACGTAATTCAGTGCGAGCAGACTTGGAAACTACATTACTCTCAAACATTGTCGACAGGGTTTGAGAGTCCTGCATAATTTCTACATGCAGACTCTCAAACTATGTCACTTGCATTCAAATCGGAGTCTTCGTTTGCTATGACTGAAGAACGGTGACATTTACATTTCAATCGCACTGAACAAAATCTCCGGGGTTTCGTATAAATTTTAATATATATATATAATTCTATATAATATATATATATATATATAATATATGCTGTAAACCCACAAGGAAAAAAGAAAAACGATTCCAAGGCCTTTCGTGTATTCAGAGCTACACCTCGTCAGGGAATGAAGACAGAAGGCAAGGTGCCCATAAATATATACAACGTAGCGGAAACCAAAGCAATTAACACATACTTAGCAAGAATTAATGAGAGGCAGAAGGGATTTTAACAGGATATTGTCAATCTTATACATTCCCGCACTGATATTGAAATTGTTTTTAAAATGAATAAATGCACATTCTAGAATATTTCTTTCTATTATATCTGTGTTTTTAACAAGCGCTTTAGAACTATCCCACTTGAAGTCGGGAGATATTGAAAATTAACATGGTAAGGTTGGCTAAGGATATTTTTACGCTCAAATTCCTCTACAGTTACATTATTATAATACCTATTCTTGGCTTTCCTAAGACAGTTATCCAAAAATGAAATAGGATAACATAATTCAGTACCAATATTCATGATATTGCAGAAATCGGAATCTAAAAATTCAGGACTGACAACTCTCAATGCTCTAAGAAACATAGCAGAGAAAATAGAGGATTTAATCGAGGGATAATAATTAGAATAAAAATGCACATAAGAGTTATTATTAGTAAGCTTGCGATAGACTTCAAATTTGAACTGATTAGAGCATCTCCAAATTTTTAGATCCAGAAAAGATAGGCTTCCATCATTTTCTTTTTCAACTGTGAACTTAATAGATGGGACTAAATTGTTGAGCCTACCAAGAAATAAGTCAACCTCCAAATTATTAGGCCAAAGGCATAAAATATCATCTATATATACCTATACCAGACCAGGTTAAAATTAACAATCGAAGGCAAAATTCTACTTTCAAAAAATTCTATACATAAATTAGCTAGTACAGGTGAAAAGGGATTTCCCATCGCCAATCCAAACGACATAGCATAAAACTTATTTTCTAACTGAAATTTACACTCTTTGACACAAAGCCTAATTAACTCAATAAGAGTGTTGTGTTGAACAGGGAAATAATATTCAGAGATCTTATCTTTTAAAAAATCAAGTAGGTCATCAACAGGGACTTTTGTGAATAACGAGCATACATCAAAGCTTACCAATTTGAAATTAGGATTACAGTTGAGAAAGAAAATGATGGAAGCCTATCTTTTCTGGATCTAAAAATTTGGAGATGCTCTAATCAGTTCAAATTTGAAGTCTATCGCAAGCCTACTAATAATAACTCTTATTTGCATTTTTATTCTGATCATTATCCCTCGATTAAATCCTCTATTTTCTCTGCTATGTTTCTTAGAGCATTGAGAGTTGTCAGTCCTGAATTTCTAGATTCTGATTTCTGCACTATCATGAATATTGGTACTAAATTATGTTATCCTATTTCATTTTTAGATAACTGTCTTAGGAAAGCCAAGAATAGGTATTATAATAATGTAACTGTAAATGAATTTGAGCGTAAAAATATCCTTAGCCTACCTTACCATGTTAATTTTCAATATCTCCCGACTTTACTTAAAGCAATTGGCATCAGTGTAGTCTTTAAGTATAATAATACTGTTAAATCATGCCTAATAAAGAATAGCCCGCAAAAATGTTATTGGATGTGTGTATTCAATTGGATGTACGGGTGTCAGGAAATGATTGCCCCCCCCCTGTAGAGCAAAAACTAGAAGAGATAGATAAAAACCGGCAAGACCACTTGAAAGAGCGTTAAAATCTGAATAAAAACCATTATATTCTATTCCTGTGATTTTAATTCTTACCATTTTTTCCCCACATCTATTTTGAACGCTTCAGAGAAAAAGCGAGTTCTTGACCGCATTCGAGCTGTCACATTTCGTGAAGCAAAGGAAGCTGGTGCAACTTTCATAACTCGACACTGGGTGGCTGAGAGATTAAAAAGATCAGAAGACTTTGTCAAAAGGAATTGGAATAAGAATCCTGAAGATTGTGAAACAGAATTTCGAGGAGGAAGACCGGAGAAATTATCTCAAGAATCGAAAGACATTATGCTTGCTGCATCACGGCGCCGAAAGAAGAGCTGTTCTGAGGTAGCGAAAGAGATACTTATCCGTCGTGGTAAGATAGTCAATCGGCAACTTGTGCATCAATTTCGAGTTCGCCAAGGCTTGAGTGCTTGGCATGAAATAGCTAAGCCACGGAAGAGTGATCTTAATATTGAAGATCGGCTATGGTTTTGTGATTATCTTGAGGAATGGACGGAAGACGATTTCCTTCACTTGGTTGTCAGCGATGAATTCTTCGTTTATGTCTCCAGAAAACCAAATTTTCAGAATGATCGGGTTTGGGCAACAACTCCTGATGAAGTCCCAGACGACCAGAAGTATCGAGAAATAGTAAAAAATCCAGCATGTGTGGGTGTTTTCATTATGTTCTCTATTCGGAAGCTCATCTGGGTTATCAAACCAAGAGGAACCAGTTGGGATGGGCCTTATTTTCGAAATGTAATTTTAGCCCAACATGTAATTCCGTTTTTGAAAGACCCCGAGTGTGTTTTGGATGTTGAACAGGCAACCTTTCTTCACGACAAAGCCCCCTGTATGAAAGCACTTGCGACTCAACAACTGCTCAAGGACAATAACATTGATTTTTTCGGAAATAATGAATGGCCTGGCAATTCTCCCGATCTTAATGTCTGTGAACATGTCGGATAGGGTGGAGCGAAAAATACTTGTTTCCTAGTATGAAGTTCTAATAGTGATTAAAAGTTGCATTTAGTGGACAAAATATGCCTGCCAAAATATGAGTTCATTTGTTTAAAATTTTCAGCTGCCACCAGGGGGCTAAATTTAACACAATTTTGTGTAAAAAGGAAAAAAATGCTTCTATTTTAGGTTTGTCAAACTATTATAAAATTTTATCTTAGAACTATCTAATAGTTTGATTAAGATTCTTAAATGATAGGAATTCGTTTTGTAAAAATGCCTTTTCATATGCTTAATATCTTCAGCTGCCACAAGAGAGCTGAAGTTAACACAATTTAGAGTAACTGAGTCATGTTGAGACTACACTGAATGTGGGGGAGGGTTTGGTGAGGGTTGTGGGGGAGGGTTTGGTGAGGGTTGTGGGGGAGGGTTTTGGTGTGAAGGAATTTCTTTCTGTGAGTCATTAGAACAGTGTGTTAACACTTGTCTTCTTAGGTAGTAGGCCTAGTCGCTCAGTTGATCGGAGAGTTTTTTAATATGATCGGAATATTATATAACTTTATTTTAAAGTGATTTATATAGAGATAATATTGATTTTATTATAAAATGCTTGTTATAATGTATTATATAATTTTAGTTTATTTATATAATATATTATATATTTATATAATATATTATATATACTTATAAAATATATATATATATTAATTATATAATGTTTTGATGTTACAGGATATTTTGTGATTGTGAATTTTTCTTAAAAATATTATGGCATCAAATACTAAATATAAACATTTCACTAGAGAACATATGAAGTGTGCCATATTTGAAGTACCTTGTGAGATGAGTGATATGCAACTACCAACTTATAACTGCATTATGAAAGATTACCTGTTCACAAAACATTTAGTGAAGGAGCAGATGAATAACAGGGAGCCTTCATTTTCTGAAATAGCAGAGGCAGTTTCCAAAAAGGTAGAAAATATTTGGAAGAAGGCCTTTTTGCCAATAGTTTCACATACACGCGTTTTACAGATGATGCGAGTGTACCATGATAAATACAGGTCCTTATTAAAGCCATACAAGTCACGCAAGGATCAGCCTAAGTACAAAAATCAGCTTGAAGAATTTGAAAACTCTTCAAAATGCACTTTGTTTGACATCTGCACCTGCAAATGTAAGGAGTTTAGGAGATGCTCATGTGAAAAGAGTAAGAAAGTCCCTCCAAAAGAGCAGGATTTTTTAAATGACCAACGAACACGCAGAATAATGGTGATAGAAAGCATTGACATAGCACACACAAGACGATTACAAGCAAGAGAACATCGAAAGGAAATGGAAAAAGCACGTCTGGAATCCTCACAAACAACTAGTGCTGCTATAACCAATACGTCCAACTTACAAATCGAAACAGAGACAAGTGAACTTCAACAACTAGAAGAGATATCTGAAGATAATGAGGAAGATACAACCTCGACTCAATATGTAATATCAGAACAACAGATGCGTGAGCCACTGCCTTCATTAGCAATTACTTGTGATAGATTTAAAATGTCGGACAGAGCTGGGGCTGCTATTGCTTCTGCAGTATTGGCAGATCTTAAAATTGTTACTCCCGAAGACAAAGGGAATATTATAGACAGAAGTAAGCTAAGACGTGAAAGACAAACAAAAAAGAGAAAGGAACTACAACAGATAGGAGATCCAAAAACCATGCGGGGATTATACTTTGATGGCAGAAAGGATAAAACAATGATTCAAGTCCAGGAGAGTGATGGCTCTAACCACCAAAAAACCAAACGCGAAGAGCATATCAGCATAATATCTGAACCACACTCTCTGTACTTTGCACATGTGACACCTTCCAGTGGCAAAGCTAAATACATTTGCACAGCGCTAGTGAATTGCTTGAAAGAAAGGAATGTTGATATAGGGAACATCGTTGCAGTTGGCTGTGATTCGACAGTGGTTAACACTGGTAGTATTGGAGGCACAATAAGATTACTGGAAGAAGCCTTTAATAAGCCATTGCAGTGGCTGATATGACTTTTACACCTTAATGAACTTCCATTGCGCCATCTGTTTCATCACTTGGATGGTACCACTACTGGACCAAGAGCATTTTCAGGAGAAATTGGCCGAGCACTTTCAGACTGTGAAAAGCTTCCCATAGTTAACTTCAAACCCATTGAAATTCAAGAGGACATGTGTGAAGTTGATGTAGATGACATAAGTACTGACCAGAAATACCTTCTTGAAATTCACAAGGCTATATCAAGTGGAACATTCTCAAAGAGTCTTAGTCATAAGAGTCCAGGCAATATATCACATTCAAGGTGGCTCACCACAGCAAACAGGACTCTGCGGTTATATGCAAGCACAGAGAATCCTTCAGGCAATTTACAAGAATTAGCTACTTTCATTGTTAGGGTATACGCACCAATGTGGTTTCAGATAAAGCGTAAACCATTATGCCAATATGGTGCTAAACATATGTGGCATATGATTGCAAGAAGCCGGTATCTCCGTGAAGAGCTTAGGAGAGTACATGACTCAGTCATTCAGCGAAATGCATATTACGCAAATCAAGAAAACATTCTCATTGCAATGATAGCTGATGAAAGGGAGCATGTGCGTCAGTTGGGATTTAGGCGTATCATAAAAGCAAGGGCATGCATTCAAGAAACAGATGTTATCAGGTATTTTAAGGTGCCAGAAATAAATTTTTATGCCAAAGACTATACAGATCTCATTATGTGGCAAGATTTTCAGATAGCAGAACCACCGATAACCAAAGGAGTTTCTCTTGATGATATTGAATCATGAATCAAACATGGTACTACTCTTCATTCAGAATTATTTCAGTTTCCATGTCATACACAAGCCGTAGAGAGATGCGTCAAGCTCGTTACAGACGCTGCTGGATCAGTCTGCGGACCTACAAACAGAGACGGTTGGATTCGTGCTACATTAGAATCAAGGAAAAAACAGCCAAAATTTGACACAAAAGCAAATTACTAAATAGTCTTCAGCAAGAACCCTTTCTACAGGGAGGTTGGTTGGGGAAAGGGTGGTAACTCCGCTAAGGCACGAAATAACGTTTCTTAACTGTCTCAAGCCAGTATAAAGGAGGAGAGACATCCTAATTTATTACTGTTCCCTTTTTCAAGTAAATACAAAATCATACTTAATTGTCATTTTTAAGTTAACTTCAGCCCTCTTGCGGCAGCTGAAGATATTAAGCATATGAAAAGGCATTTTTACAAAACGAATTCTTATCATTTAAGAATCTTAATCAATCTATTAGATAATTCTAAGATAAAAGTTTATAATAGTTTGATAAACCTAAAATAGAAGCATTTTTTTCCTTTTTACCCAAAATTGTGTTAAATTTAGCCCCCAGGTGGCAGCTGAAAATATTAAACAAATGAACTCATATTTTGGCAGGTATATATCGTCCACTAAATGCAACTTTTAATCACTATTAGAACTTTATACTAGAAAAAAAGTATTTTTCGCTCCACCCTAATGTCGGATCCATCATGAAGGATCGGGTGGAGTCCTTAATGCTGGAACAACCCATTCAGAATCGGTATTCAACAGAAATTATGACTGCAAAGATCAACGAAGTCCTTGAAGAAATGAGTCATGATACCGATCTCTTTGAGACACTTCTGGGATCATACCCCCGTCGATTAATGGCCGTCAGAGCTGCAAAATGGGGGCAACACCCGATATTAAAACAAGCGTTTTTTATTCAAAATTAAACGCTCTTTCGCGTGGTTTTGTCTGTTTTTTTCTATTCCTTTCAGTTTCTTCTGTACAGGGGGGGGCAATCATTTCCTGACACCCTTACACAATGTGACTCAGTATATATGGGCCAAACGGGTGAAACGTTAGATATTAGGGTAAAACAGCATAAATATGCGTGTAGAACAGCTAATAATTCCAATGCTTTGTTTAACCATATGTATACTGTAGATGTAATCATAGCATCAAGTGGGATAGTTCTAAAGTGCTTAGTAAAACCAGATATATAATAGAAAGAAATGTTCTAGAATGTGCATTTATTCATTTTAAAAACAATTTCAATATTAGTGCGGGAATGTATAAGATTGACAATATCTGTTAAAATCCCTTCTGCCTCTCATTAATTCTTGTTAAGTATGTGTTAACTGCTTTGGTTTCCGCTACGTTGTATATATTTATGGGCACCTTGCCTTCTGTCTTCATTCCCTGACGAGGTGTAGCTCTGAATACACGAAAGGCCATGGAATCGTTTTTCTTTTTTCCTTGTGGGTTTGCAGCATTCATTCATTTCACGTGTTTAATTGTGAAATTCATCCCCTATATATATATATATATGATACGCAGACCGTGCATGGAACAAGGAACTCTTCTGGGAAAATTAAATCCACTATAGTCCGAATAAGTAATGGTAAATGACAAACACTAGTTTTTTCTTTTTTATGATGTTAGCCCGACGTGGGCAACGGATCACTCGCAAAGAGGTCCCAAAAATATAGCTTCCCTCACCGCTATCTGCATCTGGTCGAGCTTTGGGACAGGATCTAGAGTTTAAAGCAGCCTAGCCCCGCTACATTTAACATCATGAAACAGAAAAAACTATAGTGTTTGTCAATTACCATTACTTATTCGGACGAGAGTGGATTTAATTTTCCCAGAAGAGTTCCTTGTTCCATGCACGGTCTTTGTGTATCATGAAAAACCTCAGGGAACCATTCTAAGTTCATTCCCATATATATATATATATATATATATACACACACACACTGTATGTATGTATGTATATATATATATATATATATATATACTATATATATATATATATATATATACCTCGGTGGTATAGTGGATAGCGTCGCTGACTACGAATCCATCGGCCCCGGGTTCGAAACCCGGTGACGGCAACCGGCGCGCAGCAAAACCCAGCTGTTCATCCTTCCACACAATAAAGAAAGTGGTTGATAGATAAGTGGGTACCCTGGGTGGCCTAGTGGTTAAGACGCTGGGCTGCTGGTGGGGCGTGGTTCGGATTCCACGTTAAACTGTAGGTCTACGGTGGAGTGAAAAGCTTGACCTTCGTCAGAATGAATAATTCGGGCGGAAGCTAACCAAAGATTATATACAGGGTGTCCATAAGTGTTTACCCTGAAAACAGTATGCTCTCATGTTTTAATGACGAATCTTACATCCGTTTTCTTTTTACAGGTGATCTCGTACACGCATAGAGTTTCTGTGCTGGTGTGTTTCGTCTACCGCATTCGCCGCTAGGAGCGCTCTAGTAGCTGTTCAGTTAAGATGGCGTCTGTGACAGAGAAGGCACAATCTCCTGTCAGTGTTCAGCGAAGGTTCAGAACAAAGTATGGAAAGAATCCACCTGATGTGAAGTTAATTAAGTCGTGGATGAAAAAATTCTTGGAAACTGGAAACGTGGAAAAGGGAAAGAGCAGTGGTAGACCATCAGTTTCCGATGGGACGGTGGAAAACATTCAAACTGCTTTCACACGGTCACCAAGGAAATCGGTGAGACAAGCTTCATGCCAACTAAAGATACCGAAGTCTACGGTGCACAAGGTGTTACACAAACGTTTGAAGTTACACGCCTACAAGGTGCAAATTGTTCAAGAATTGAAGCCTGATGACCGTCCAAAACGTGAACAATTCGCTATTGACATTTTGAACAGCATTGACGAGGATAATGACTTCTTGTTACATGTCTGCTTTTCAGACGAGGCTACGTTTCATCTTAGTAGTACAGTCAACAGACACAATGTGCGTATTTGGGGATCGGAAAACCCACGTGCCGTAAGGGAGCATATTCGTGGCAGTCCGAAGATCAATGTCTGGTGTGGACTAATGCATGACCAAATAATTGGTCCTTTCTTCTTCGCTGAGAACACTGTTTCCGCAACTGTGTACCTGGATATGCTCACCAATTACGCCATCCTCCAGCTGCAGGACAGGCAGCCAACTGTCATCTTCCAACAAGATCGGGCACCCCCTCATTGGGCGCATGTTGTTCGTGAAACTCTCGACGCAACATTTCTAAATCGATGGATTGGCAGGGACGGGCCAATCCCATGGGCCCCAAGATCACCAAACATTACCCCGCTGGAATTCTTTCTCTGGGGTCATGTTAAAGATTTGGTTTATGCATTACGGATGCAATTGCAACAGTTAATCACAAATGTTGGAAAATGTGTGGCGTGAGTGTGAATACCGTTTAGACATTTTACGTGCCACTAGGGGTGCACATGTGGAAGCTTATTAAGTGCATTAACTATGTATCAGAACTTTGTATGTTTATCTACTTATGATTAAAACTGTGTTTGAATACGAGTGTTTATTTAAAAGTTATAGCATGCTTTAATCAAGGTAATCATTTATGGACACCCTGTATATTTATATATATATATATATATATATATATATATATATATATATATATATATTTATATCAATAATAATAGTAATAAGCCTGATAAGATAAACATAGGCCACAGGTTTTTATTATTAAGCTTTAAAGATTTTTTGGATCTTTTCCTTTATAGCACCCACAATTTCTTCGTTTCACTTAGTAACAATTTTGCGGGTAGCAAAAGTATCCCGCCCTACAACTTTAGAATGAGACGCGAATGTAAAAATTAACCAACTAGTTAGGTTAATCGAATGCCCGGTTAGGTCAACTGTACGCCCTTGACATTTGGTTCGGTTAAATCGGGATATTTTCGTTAAAACGAACGAATATATCACGACTCAACCTACCCAATCGTCAAAGGCGTACAGTTGACCTAACCGGGCATTCAATTAACCTAACTAGTTAAATTTTACATTCACGTCTCATTCTAAAGTTATCGGGCGGATACTTTTGCTATCCGCAAAATTGTTGCGAACTGAAAAGATGAAATTCGGAGTGCTGTAAAGGAAAAGATCCAAAAAGTTACTCTTTTCATGAAAAGAGTATTTTATTTGGATTCATTTGTTGCATATTTATTGTCGTACTGACACTCTCGAGTTGGTTCTAACTCTTCCTTCTCATATATATAATATATATATATATATATATATATATATATATATATATATATATATCAGGGGCGACGCCAGACTTTTCACATAGGTCAGGCACAAGCATTATGGGCTTAATATGACTTCGATAGAATTCATATTAATGAATATGTAAATTTTGTTTTTAAATAATTTTGCTTTTGTTTTCAAAAATTACTTAAAGCGTACTAAATCAATAAATTGTTTAATAATTATAATAACTTACTTGTATTTTATTATGTCCTTAGAGAACGTCTTCATCATATTTAATCTACCATGGGTCATTTACACATAAACTCCAACCTCCTCGGTTTCAATGCAAATTCTTCGATTACCTTGTCATGTACAATCTTTTGCCTCTCCAGGGAAACCACAATTTCTTTCTCTATTGCAATTCTTGCTAAACATACTAGTCTTTCTTGACCAGTTCTGTTCCTTAGATACGTCTTAATTCGATTTAATGTTGAAAAACTTCTCTCTGTGGATGCACCGCTCACTGGTATAGTTAAAATCAATCTAAACAGTTTTTCAGATTCGCTAACAGCTTTTCCTAAATCTAAGTCAATGCATAATTTTAGCAGTTCTTTGACATTTTTGCAGGCAGTAAAATCAGGATCTTTTTAAATGTACTTCAATGTAAATGGGTATCTAAGGTCGAGTAAAAAAAGAAACAAAAAACAAAAAGCACAAAAGAAAAAAAATTCAAATGCATTGAAACGAATACAATACGGTCCCTAAGGTAACTGACAATGAGGAAAGCCGTGCGCAATTCATAGTTGCCACATATCTCTATTTTCACTCAAACAGCTTTCTGAGGATGAGATTTGGCATCCAGCGTAATGTTAGGCACTTACAAATACGCCTGACTTGTAAACTGAAAAACTCGCTTTTCTCTTCTTTGAAAAAATAGATTGACAAAATTATATACTTATCTCATTGTTTTGACAGATACTATACTAATGTTGATTTTAAATTACATTAAATTTCGTAAAAGTTTCATTTTTTTATAGTGTGATGCAAGGCATCGGAAATGATGCCTGACCTGGCTTTGTGGCTTAATGCGCTCGGTCGCTCAGGCGTCATAAAACAAGTCTGACTTTGCCCAAAGAAGCGGCGCATGGAGAGAAGAAAAAATGCGGCATTCTAAAATTTATATTGCTCTAGTAAAGTGACCATAATAAATAGATCTTTGAAATACAAAAATTTTAATTTTACATGACGAGGAAATTAATTTTTTTTTTTTTTTAAAGTTAGGTCAGGCTGAGCCTGACCTGCCTGACCACCGCCGTCGCCTCTGAATTATGTATATATATATATACATATATATATATATATATATATATATATTATATATATATATGCACACACACACACATATATATATATATACACCCATATATATATATATATACACACCCATATATATATATATATATATATATATATATATATATACACATATATATATATATATATATATAT